>NW_001799555.1:3101-243055 GCF_000165425.1 Paramecium tetraurelia | reverse complement strand
CATAATCTTCAATTTATTAGGAACTAATTATCAGGTTGAAATTTTCCTTAAGAATATTATTGAACTTTTTTAGTAAGGTTTTAAGTCTTAATTAGGATCAATTTCAATGTTCTAAGCGATGAGATATTTCAAAATTAGAATATTAATTTGATTGAGAATAAATTAATATATTTATTATTCATATATTAAGTTAATTATTTAAATGAATATATTCCGTTTTCCCAAGATTATTTTAATACAAATTAGTAAGTTAGTATATTATAGTTATAAATACTATATTTAAGTTAAGTATAAATTTAAGGAGAAAATATCAAATATTTATAAAGTCACCTTAGCTTAAATACAAGATATTACTTCTGGTGATCCAAAATACTATTTAACAGCATATGATATGCTGAACTGACTGGTGCATGATTCATTCTAAATTCTATTATGACAATTAGAGTTCCATTTAAAATTATGCTTAATAGATTTAATTAAAATTAAACAAAGAATTTTTTGGTTTAAAATATGTAGAATTATTTTTATTTTATTGAAATTTTTGAATTTTTTTTTATACATCAACAATAAATGATCAATTTATAGACTCAAACCAAATCTAATTGAATTTAAAATATGTTTCTAGGTCAACCTTGTTTCCTTTTAAAAATATAGTTCCCCATTTTAGGTTTCCAAAGAACATCTAAGCAATTTTTTTCAGTTATTAACAACTTTACAAAGAATTCTATAAGGTTTATTTGCAAGCCTTTTCTGGTTTAGTATCTAAAAACTTCTTAATTTAAGGATTTTGTTATACACTAGAATCAAAGTGATTGAGTATAAAATCTTTTAAGGCTCTGGTGAAATTTTTTGGGATGTTTTTACTTTCCCCTGGATACGTTTAAACAACCTTTCTTTCTCTTGACTAATATTTTCTTAGCTTTTAATTTGTTTTATTCAAATATTGAGTTTTATATATTTTCTTGGAAATAAAAGCATTCCTTGTTTTTGACTTAGAGCCTACGTTTTCATCTTCAATAACTATAATTTTTAATTCCCCTTCTTCATATTCTAAATTTACCCTTTTACCAATTTAATCTTGAGTATACAATGGAGAAGAAATACTAATATCCTCTTCCGAGGAATATGGAACAGAGATAACTCTTCTACTTTCATATTCCTAGGAATTTTGAGGGGAAAAAGAATCTTGCAAAAATTTAATGTATTCCATATTTTTTATTATTATTAAAGTTGTAATTTTCGGAGCTAAAAGGGATTTAATCCATAATTCTTTCTCATTTTCTGATAAATTTTGATTATACTTTTTTAAATTTAATTAAATCATATCCATTATGTCTTTTTTAGATTTATTTAATTGCAAATTTTTTTTTTAATTGTCAATATTATTTCTAATTATTCTTAAAAGAAACATATTAAAATGGCAAATCCAATACTAGTACATTAGAGTAATAATGATTGGATTAGATGGATTTAGCAAAACATCTATACTCTATAGGCTAAAATTAGAAGACGAGATAAAATTCACTATCCCAACTATCGATTTATGTATATTACCACAAGCAAAATAAGAGTTTATGAGATTTCTTAATTATAAGGAAACAAAGGCTCTCCCCTAATGACTTTAACTAATAAGCAAGATATTGTTAGATATAGTGTTGAGAAATTAAAGTAGTTTTGGAGCTGCCAAATAATGAAAGAAAATGTTATATACAACCATGCTCTGCTCAGACTGGAGAGGGATTGTATGCTGGTTAGCTGCAATATATAGTTCTAAATGATAATATTAGTATGTCTATAATTTTATATTCATTTCTACACTTCATAACAAATAAGGGTACTCTAGAGAATTCAATTTTAGAATATTATAAAAACAGCATGGTGCCTAAAGGGTAAGTCAATCAAATATTTTTATTATATCAAGCATGAGTTAACCATTTAGATATGAAAATCTAATAATAATTAAAATCAAAATTTATTCAAAATATAGACAAAATTAGAACTATGTAAATTTATTATAAGATTGTTCTATATAACTCTAACTTTATTTAAATTCAAAGTATTGGCTTTCATTTTAATATATTATTTCTAAAAAAAATGAATTATTAGATTTCTTCAATTTCCAATATTAAGTATATATTATAAATAAAAATGAGATAAAATGATAAACATCCTGTCAAATCAAAAATTCCTGTTGCAAAAGGCAAACATGCTTTTGAGTGTGGAGGTTATAGTATTTTGTCAATTATTAGGCCAAACATTTGTGGTGGATGAGAAATATGAATTCATTAAACAAATAGGACAAGGAGCTTATGGGGTAGTATGCTCTGCTAAAAACAAAAAAAATGGATAGATGGTTGCAGTTAAGAAAGTATCTAAATTATTTAGTTAAGATTCCAAATGCATTTGAAGATCTGGTGGATGCTAAAAGAATAGTGAGAGAGATTAAATTGCTAAGTAATTTAAATTTGCTATTTATAGAGTTTTTTGATCATGAGAACATTATTTCTTTAGTGGATTTACCTAGACCGGAATCAAAAACAGGATTCAATGATATTTATATAATTACAGACTTAATGGGCACAGATTTGCATAAAGTCATTTATTCATCATAAGCTTTGACAGATGAACATATCTAATATTTTGCTTATTAAATGTTAAGAGGGTTACTTTACATACATACAGCAAATGTTATACATAGAGATTTGAAGCCTAGCAATATCCTATTGAATAAGGATTGCGACTTAAAAATTTGTGATTTAGGATTAGCCAGAGGATATGAATCCGAGGAAGAATTTAAAACGGAATATGTGATTACAAGATGGTATAGGGCACCAGAAGTTATTTTGAATGCATCTGAATATACAAAGGCAGTTGATATCTATGCTGCAGGATGTATTATAGCAGAGCTTTTAGGTCGTACCCCATTATTTCCAGGTAAATATTAAACTGATAATCTAAGGTGAGGACTATTTAGATTAAGTATAGAGGATTATTTCGGTCTTAGGAACACCAACTCCCGATGATATGAAATACATAGGAAATCCAAATGCGATAAATTACATTAAAAGTTTGCCTAAAAGAACGAAGCAGTCATTCGCTCAACTCTATCCTAAATCTAATCCAAAAGTTTGTGAATTATTAACTAAAATGATAACATTTAATCCAGATAAAAGATACACTGTCGAATAATGTTTGGAACATGATTATTTTGATGGATTACATAATCCAGAGGCTGAACCAAGATGTGACAAGGTTTTTGATTGGGGTTGGGATAACTTTGAGTTAAAAAGAGAAACTTTATAAAAAATGGTTTATGAAGAATCTTTATAATTTAATCCTGTGAAATTGTGAAATAACTATTAATATATTAATTTTCATTTCTACTAAAAATCAAATATTTTTGATTTCGTTACCTATACTAATCCTATTCTATAAAATGAAATTAGATTTTAATTAAAAAAATAGTTTATTAACTTATTAACTATTAACTATTTTTTCGAACAGAAATTGCTAAATATCTAAACAAAGAACTGCTTGAAATCGGGTCTTAAATTATTTCCATAAATTGAGCTCATCAATAGATAATCATAAATTATAACCTACAAATTATCTAAATTTAATTTCAATATATAATTTTTATATCTCTAAGAATTTACTTAAATATATGTCCTAAATAATCTTAGTTTTAGACAGAAATACAAAAATTAAAAAGTCTTCTCATTTATAATAAATTTTATTTATTCGTTCTAGAAATAAGTTAAGCTGATTTAATCATTTTAGATTTAAGGGAAAAATTCTATAAATTTAAAAGAAAATAATTCAAAATCATATTATGCTTTTTAGTTTTAATAGTAAGGTAAATCTGTAATAACATATTAGAAAGCAGCAACTAATTAATATTTTGATCTTCTAAAATCGAAGAAAAAAAGTTAAAGATGAGTTGGATTCCATATTATCGATATTGTTAATTCACCTATTGTTTAAAACTTATTTAGAGCATGACCAAATTTATCAATATATTTTATAATAATTAATATTTATGAGAGAGTAACAACATTTCTTAAATTAGTTTACAATCCGAATTGAGAACTCTTTATATCAAATTAGGCATCTTCTACGTGTTTTTAATATTTGATTTAATTTGGTCATCATTTATTGAACCGACTACAATGAATCAAATATCTTAAGATAGTAAGGAAGGATCGACCTAAATTTTATGGATGAGCTCCGTTCATATAATTATCACAGGAATAATTTTTGTATTATTCTGTACTTTGATGTGGTAGACGTAGCCACTAAAGTTGGGAATGATTAAGCTGTTAATCAGGTATTCATGCCTATCAATATTTAGAGATTTCATATATGTCTTTGCAATAAGTGGGCTTATGCTTATTATTGTTGTAATTGAAAGAGTAGCTATTTTCATAACTAATACAAAATCGAATGCTACTGTAGTTGAAGTAATTCAATCGAATTGGTCCAGTTTTTTTTATTAATTATTTTATTTTATCAGATATCTTTTAAGACCACTCTACATCTTTGTGATGCTACATGGTTCTATGAAAATAACGAAACCCTATTATCACATGAGAAACCCAGAACTATTCATTAATTGAAATCTTAATTATAAAGTGAAATATAATTCAAAATATAATATTTTTTATATTAACTTCTCAAAATTTTTATAATGCTTTGATTCAATATAACTAACTAAAAAGGTTTAAACAGAGTTCATAAGTTTTAGCTTAAATTTTAGATTGCAATTTGTACTCAAATAAATTCTAAATTTAAATAAACTTTATAATCAAATAGTTAAATATCTTGTTAGAAAATTTCATACTTTTTGGAACAAAATTTAAAAAAAAATAGTTCTTCAAGACATGAAATTAATGGATTAAAATTAAATTTTCATAGGAATGAATTTGGGATAAGATAAATTTTAAATTAAATTCTTTTTTTATGTTTTTATTAAATGAATACATTGTGTTTAGAAACAATATTTCTTAAGATTAAAAATCAGCCTTGAGTTTAACTAAAATAGATCATATCTTGAGAAAAAAGATATAATGTAATGCAATTTAGAATTAGTTTGTAATTTGTTTATTTAATTTATGAAGGGTTATACTCATATTACGTTAAAAAATAGATTGACAGTAACTTAATTATTTCATTATGTAACCTGTCTTTTCTAAAACTTAAATAAGTTTAATTTGATTAATATTACCTTGATAATTCAAATATAAATTTAGCCAATTTTATTAACAATAGAAATAAAAAAATAGAAATGATTTCATAAAATCCAGAAAATATATATGTGAAGATATAATAGATCTGATATATACATATTAAACTTAGATATTATCAACTAAACTATGAAAAAAAATCATGTTCTTTTGAAAATAGATTTTGTACAGCTTATGGATTTATTCCATCATTTTGATAATTATTTGTTACTGACTCTTAAGGTGTTGCAAAAGATTATTTAACATTTACTTATTTTTTAGGTTTTTGGTTTTATTACTTATTTCCACTCTATAGGTTTTTTTATTATTTATCTTGTTTCTAATTTCTGTTCATTTTATCATAGATGTATTCTTTGTACATTGTTTACCATACTAATTATTTGCATGCTTTTTCTTATTCGCTTAATATGTATTCTTATTCATCTGACTCACTCAAAGAAGATAAGACTTCACAATCTTTCTATTCCTTGACTACTTCAGAAAATGAAGCAGGATCTTCTTATTTTAAATTAGTTTCTTATTTGAAAACCTCAGGCTAGACCTTTAGTAATTCTATCATTTCTAAGGCTTTTTTTAAGGTGCTTTCTTCCAATGATTTAATCTCATCTTCTGTCAAACCTTTTCTCATTTCTTCTTCCTATTATTTTATTCTTCTATACGATGGAGGATCATTCACAGGGCCTGGGATTCCAGTTTCAATATTCTCAATTTATTCAAATTGTTCTCTTGTCAATTGAGATAATCCTGTTTGATTAAACTCAGCCAATCTTTTTCTAATAGTTTCATCACAAACTTGAACAGTTTTACAAACCTAAGAAGTGGACACGTTTTCCCCATGAAATCTAGCAGATATCAGCAATGCAGCTCCACACAGTGATGAGGGTCTTCTTCCATAAGCCATCCAATCCAACATCATTCTTTTAATTAACTTCATAGCTGTTTCAACAATTTGCTTATGCTTATCTCGGCTAAGATTTACATTGATTGAAATACCTTATCTCTAATAGCCTTACGAACTTAGGTATATAAATAGAAGGATCTATATATTATAAACTTTTTGCTAATTGAACAATTTATGGGACTTTAGCATCTAATTTTACAAATTTCAATAGTTTCAAGTAACATTTTGCCACTTTTGTTGCTGACTCCTTCTTTATCAATTCTGAAATTTCTATCAGCAAGTAAGGGGCATTTTTACATCTGAACCCAAAATACAATGCTTCGATATAATTGTAAATTCATTACCTGCACCAGCAAAATACTACCCATTCTTTATTGAATTTTCGCTTTTATAGAATTTCAATAATCTCCTTGCTATTTCAAATGCTTCTTTGTATTCTTCATCAACTGCTAATTCTAAGTCTAATTGCTTTAAGGTTTTCTCCGTTTCATGAGGCAATTAATCTTGATCCTAAAACCTAGTCTCTTATTAGTGAGCCAACTTTCCGCCATTTAAAAATTCTGCTTGTTCATAAAAATTAGACATTAATCAAATAAATATTAAATATTAATTTATATCTCCAAGATATAAATTTCTTTTTAGAAAGTACTATCATTCTTTTTGCGCTAATGGCTTTTAAGTTTGAAAGAATCTTGTTGAGATAAAAACTATGAATAATTATACTTATTAAATTCTATAAAGTAAAGTAATTTTATGTAAATGAAATTATAATGGTTGAAATGATATAGATATAATAAAAATGTAAAAATATCTCATGTTATATCTGTTAGTATCGTGTATAATATTAATTTCATATTTTATTTAAAGCAATACCAGTTAGATATAAATTTGACCATTCAATAGAATTATTAAAATTCAATTATCCATCTTTTTTAAATGAACCCCACTTTAAATTATGTTGAATAAAACTGAATAAGTATTTGATAAAAAAAGTTCATAATTTTAGATACAAATTAGGCAATAACTAAGCATAGATATACTAAATTGATATAAACAAAATATTCAAGTATCATCAGAACACATAGTAAGCTCAATTTAATTTGATTTTAATATAGGGAAAATGATTATCTTGAGTTTTTCAGATCTTGTTTAATTTTTGTTTATTCTTAATACATATCTTTTCTGTAGGATGACCTATTATAACCCAAATGATCTTAATTATTTACAGAGAAATCTGTCATCTACATAGATAAGTATACTCAAAATAAACTATTTGACCTAAGGTAATGGATGCTGAAAATCCTACAAGTTTATAGTAAGAGTAGATTTAAGTGTTTGCTGCAATGGGTAAGGTATAATCATTAATTATAATGTTTCCTAAATCTTATGATGAATTATATTAATGTCGACTCTTCAAAAAAAAGTTCCTGGGAACTTCTGCGAGATATTTTTATATCTTTGTGGATAAAGTTGTTGTGAATAAAGTAAAATAGAGAGTAAATTCATTTCATAGGAATCGAATCGTAAGAGAACCGATCGTGTTTTTAATATAGAAAATACTAAGAGAATAGTTTGGAAATACACCGCAGAATAACCAATAAAATTGAAGGGAATCACAATTGACAATGAAAATTCACAGTAGGAATACTTTGGTGAAGATGATGTGCTTCGTGAATTAAAAAAATATATTTCTAAGTTATTCTTCTAGGCGAAGATTCAAGAGGAATATGTGGCTATTCAAGTGATTGGATAGGGGAATTATGCTTTAGTATAAATTTGAATCATTTATTCTTAGGTTCTCGAATTATAACATTTACACTCAAATCAAAAGTTTGCTTCGAAATGTATAGACAAGAAAAAACTGTAGGCAATTGAATAGGGAATGGTAATCAATCAAGTTTAAATTTATAGGAATCGGTGATGAATGAAATCTAAATCATGAGGATTTTAAGTCCGCATGAATAACTCATTAATTTGATTGAGGTCTATGAAGGAGATAATAACATATATCTCATAATGGATTTGGCTCAGGGAGGAAGTTTATACAAGGAGATGAAAAATAAGTTGACCCTGTACAGCAGGTAGGAAGTCTAGAAAGTATATATTATTATTTAAATTTAAGATTATGTATTAGGTATTATCAGGATTATAATATATTCATTCTAAAGGAATCATGCATAGAGATCTAAAACCAGAGAACATTCTCTTCAAAGAAAAGGGGAATATAAATGCTTTAACAATTGCTGATTTTGGTTTATCTGTTAAAGTTGATTCATATCCCTACCTCTATCCAAAATGTGGAACTCCAGGCTTTGTTGCCCCAGAGGTTGTTAATTTGATGGACAAAGCTTAATCATACACAACAGCATGTGATATTTTCTCAGCTGGAGTTATTTTTCATATATTGCTTTTGGGAGAAGGTTTGTTTATTGGAAATGGACATTAGGAGATACTGAGAATGAACAAATAATTCTAGGTTGATTTTAGAAGATAAAAATACCAATAATTAGATTCAGATGCCAGAGACTTATTGTAAACTTAAATGTTATAATTAGATTCAAGATGATAGCCTAGGATGCTGATCAAAGATATACAGCAACGCAATGTCTTAATCATATTTTTTTTTAGAATGAAATGGCTCCATAATTATTACTAAAAATGTAAGATAATGTTATCTATATGCATTAGGCAAGGGAGTCCTACTAAAGAGTCTTTTGATCATTATTTAGATACGTACAACAGTCCTGATCAAAAATTAATGAATAAGGATAGCAAGAATTTGTCAATCGTCACTCGCACTCCCATCTATGCTCCTAAGGCTAGCACTCCTGAATTGCCAAAACAACGATCTATTTTGGAAGAACTAAGTCCATTAAGTTCATTTTCTTTAGATTAGCAACGCAATGAAACACAAAGAGAAGATTAATTTTAATTTGCTTTTACTAAATGATTATATTTATATATTGTTCTAAAAACAATTTAGTTTTTTTGTTAAATTTGAATTCGAATAACATAAAAATAAAGAAATTAAAATATCATAATTGATATTCTTAAATAAGCTTTTACACTTTGTCTTTTAAAATTGGTTTAATTATAAAACTTTTGATCCCTAACTTTTCACCTTCTTACTTCAACTTATTATCATCATATCCAGAAACAATGAATATTTTGATGTCTGGTTTGATCTTCAAGATTTATTCTGAAGCTGTCATTCCATTCATTATTGGCATTTCTAAATCCATAAAGATTGCTTCGTAGCCAGTGCATTATTCATTGCATTTTTTAGTATTTACACTTTTAATAGCTTCTAATCCATTATATGATTTATCAATTGTAGATTTTGTACTAAATTTAAGATTCAAACTTACAATTATTATATTTGCATCTCTAAAATGTTTTAATTAAAAACATTATCATCAACAATTAATATATGTTAACATGATGGTTTTGGCATTCTATCAAGTACTTTTTACTAAAAAATGTGATCGAAACTCTCTAACTTTTAGTTTAAAAGATCCTCATCTCCAGAATAGGTTATTGGAAAATCAATAGAATTGCTAAGTTATTCTATTTTAGTTGATGCTGCCTTTAAATGAAAATCCGATATATTTAAAGTTAAATAAAATAATGATCCATGGTTCTTTTCGGCACCACCACTGGAAATCACTTGCAAGCCTTAATTATTATATGATAACTATTAGGCTATTTTATTGCTTATCAATAGTCCCAAACCAACTCCTTATTCATTTAGCTTTTAATTTTAAGCATCCTTTATTTTGCCAAAAGCCTTAAATAACTTTTTTTATTGATCCTCTGTAATTCCAATTCCAGAATCTTTCACTCCAACATCGACCAATAATCCTTTTTATTCAAATTATATTATAATCGAACCAAATTATGTAAATTTCATAGCATTAGCAATTAAATTAATAAAAATCTATTTCAATCTATTTCTATCAGTAAATAAAAATAAGGGTCTCGTATTTGTTTAAATCTTAAGATCTATCTTTTTTTATTCTGCTTAGAGTTTAAACATCTCAAGACATTCTTCCCCTAGCAGTATTAAATTGAAGGTTTTTAAATTTAAATTAAATGTCTCCGCTTTTATCTGAGCTAAATCAAGTAAATCATTAGCTAAATTTAACATATAAGCAGCATTTTCTTTAACAATCTAGACACTTTTAAAAAGATGTTTGTTCTAGAAGGAAGCTTCTTTTAATTCACTCAAAATGTTAAGCATTACATTTAATGGAGAACGAAATTCGTGACTTACAAAGGATAGAGTCTTAGACTTCGATTAGTTAATGTCCAATAACTCTTTAATGTTTTTTCTATGAACCACATCTCGAGCTATGATTAATAAAATATTTTCCCCTCCAAAAGTTATAATTAATTCAATCTATTTTTTATTATTGTCAGTCTCGAAATTTGTCTCAACAATCATTGCCTCAACTTTTCCATTGATTTCAAATCTAAGTTTTTTTGTTGTAAAAACGTAAAGCAGACATTTTAAAACTGTATTAAGCTATGCTATAGAGGATGAAATATTACTTAGGATGTTATTGATCCATATCCTGGAGATTAAGTAGACATTCCATTTACCTTACAATCCTTTTTGGATTCTGAGGAAAGGGAATAAACAGCATTCAATACTGATGTTTTTTTATTGATATTTTTGTATTGTTGGGAAGCAAAACTCTGTAATAATACTAAAGAGCTTCTAGCTAGCATGGGAGATTCATCCTAGAGTACTTCACTTGGCATTTTTTCAAATAATAGCAGAAGCTCTCTATTCGTCTTCTAAAACATCTTCTTGCTCATTTAATTTTAGTACTCCACCTTAAGGTTAGGATATGCAGGGTCATCTGATTTTTCAAAATGAACTAAAATCACACCTTCTTGGAGTGCTTCTAAAATCAAGTTGAAATCAACATTTTAATGGATAACACTTTTACTTACAGTTTAAAAGTCTTCCATAATTTCGCTCACATGAGATGATGATGATTTTTAAGTAAAACAGCGTTTTATTTAATTTTCATTTTAATCAAAAGTTATTCGAAATTGATCTCCTTGTGTAGATCCTATTTTTTTTAACTAAGGCTCATTTTGACTTTTGTTCTCAAAGAGTAAGAAAACCACAAGTAAAATATGTAATTTGTAGTTTATTAGGCTTAAATATTTCAAACTTAATTTGATATTTTTCTCCTCAAATTCTCCTTCAAATTAAAAACACAGAAAAAGCAATAATAAAAGAGAGTATTTAACAAATTACCATGATGCTTTTAGATTCTTCTCTTTATGTAGATCACCTTAAGCATAAATAATTATTATAAAAACAAAATTTTAATGAGCATCATTAAATCCATATCTTAGGGACTCAATTTGAAAAACAATTAAATCTGCAAGTATAATGAAGTATTATAATAATAGGTGAAAGAGGCTTTGTTTTGAATAGCATAATATTTCTAGAGTAATTTGCAAGATAAATAGAACCATCATAAAAGTGATATATTAGTCTTTCTCTCTATATAACAATAGCAGTCTGATAAAATGGAATATGAGCAAAATGATCATTGAAATTTAAAGCCTCCTTGAAGTTGATAAATTTATTTTCATTTTAATAATAATTATTCTTAGCAAGCATTTATATTATGTAATAACTTGATCTAAATTTAATTAATCATCCACCGTCTGCAATATGATAAATAATTCAATAAATATTTGATAGGAGCAAGTGAATAATTATATTGTAGTCAAATTAAGTCAGTAAATAACTCTGCAAAATGAGAGTCCAATTATCATGACATGTTATGCTGTTTAAATGATCATAATTTAAAGATAGAATGATTCTGTTAAGATTAATATTCAGGAGTGTGCTTGAAACAGAAATTATAATTTAATATTAAAAATACCATTGTTAATATTAGTTTGTTTAATAATCTAAAGGAAAATTATTAATATTATAATTATAATAGAAAAATTGTTAATTAAAATTTAAAACTTCATCTTCACCTTATTATTTAAAAATATATTTTATTGGAGCTGATTGAGTTATATTGAATTAACCTCGATATGAAACCTCAGAGATGCATTGCCTGATGTTAATGAATTATAATAATTAATATTTTTAATTATAATCAAAGTAATATTTTCTTATTGTAAGCTTTTTCTAAATTATTTATATATTCCTGATGGTGTATGTAGAAATCTTCAATGAAATTAGGAGGCAGATTAAAACTGTGTTCTGGCTCTACTTCGTCTTGAAATTTTGCTTCTAATATTTTTTTCTAAAATTTAAACACATTTAGATTACTGCTAATTCTTCTCTTTCAATTTTTGATCCTCCATTATGTTTTAGTCTTATATGCAAATTCAATGAAATGTCAGTTCCATATATTTTGTCACATTTTTCGTAAGGACACTATTTGGGTATATAAAAAAAAAGTACTTAAAAATCTCTTTTGATGAGGTTGGCAGTTCTACGTTTTTTTTTGGTTTCTTATTTTTATGGTTAAACGAGGGTGTAATGTTCTGTGATTGATTCCTAACAAAACTCATCAAATTTGGCTTACTTCCAAATAATCAAGGCGTTTAGCCAACTGATTTAAATCCTAATCTAAATCATCAATGTTCCTGGAAATTTGTTAAAAGTTCATCATAAGCTTCTCTATTGTGCTTTTGGTACATGCTGGTGGTTTTTTACCCAAGAACTCTACTTACTCTTTGTCGCTTAACATACTAATTTTCTAAACTATTTATTAAATTGAGGATCGTTGCATACTAAGTATTTCTACAATATTTCAATATTATTACTCTAAAATAAAAAACACTAAACCAAGAGAATTGTTTCATTAATAATTAATAATTACAAGGACAAATACTCATAATAAGTTTTAGAATATTTTCTATATGGATTAGCATAAACATTAGACTGAAATCTTAGAAAACAGAGGAACAATATTTGAGCAATATTACAACTACTCATCAATGCCATATAATAAAGAAAAACTATTCAAAGTAATTATAAATTTATTTCATCAAGAAAGCAGAGAAGAGATTAATTGGTTTAAATACAAAGATGTGATACAATAAATTGAAATAAAAACCAATTGTCATAGGAGTTTCTTTTAAATAGAATTATTCTTGGTTTATAAAGTGATTGACTAAAATAGACAATTGGAAAAGGAGATATATTCCATGTAGATGATATTTAAGAATATCTTAGTGAGTCTAATAATTAAGTGGAATAACATATAGATTTAAAAGAAAATGATGTATAGCTGTATTTTAATAATGATTCTAATCAATTTGATATTAATTTTCTCTTAAGTTATCCTAATTTTGAAGAAATCAAATCGACGGCTACAGCAACGGATCTCTTTTATTTAATTCTAGGTTTATCTATATAATGTTAATACCTGCTAGCGGTGTCAGTTTCATATTCTTGTCTCTTCAATCTGCAGTCGTTTTCTCTGTTTTCCTTCTCTTTGGATTTGGTGGTAATCTTTTGATCTACTTCGAATTTTTCATTTTTAGCTTATTGAATTCTGTTTGATAAGGAATCAATCAAGCCTGAAATAGAAATTAATTATCATAATACCTTCCATATAGGTTTTATCTTGATTGGCCTTAACCAATTGATCTGACAAAAGAGTTCTCAAATCCTCATAAGAACTTTATCTGAGATTTTCAGCTTGATCTTCTCTGATTCTTTCTGATTGAATGTAATTTTCTATTTATTTAAGGATGGACAAGACCTTTCTGGTTAATACTTCACATTGACTTGGTTCATCGGCTGAAGTTTATGCTTTGCTAGCCAATTGACTAAGAATTTCAATCATGGATTTATAACCTTCCAAATGAACCTTGAATAGTAATTGTTATTGATTACATGGTGCTTTAATTTATTGACTTTTTGAGCAACTTAAGCAAATGAAGAGATGCCTTTAGAATCAATATCTTCTTCGACATCTTCATCATTGTATTAGAAACTGAAGTCTTCTTAAAGGAATGATGGTTATGGTTATTAAAATCTATTTCTATTCTTGACCAACACATCCAAATATTTATTGAAGTACCCTTTAACTTAATTAACTCCGAATAATGCTTATTCAAGATTGTCTAGAATTGTTTAATAAGTAGCTGATTCCTTTTGTCTCTTTAATGTCTAATAGTCTATTTCTGCTTTCAAATCTGCAATTTCTAGATTCTTTCTCTCCAAACTGGCAACTGCTTACACTTTCTGTGGGTTTAATGAATCTAAATCACTCTTCAAAGTAAGTGAAGTGACAGTGCTTGTATTAATTATTTCTGTCAATTGACTCAAAGCAATATCACAGTTTTATTTGAACCTGACAATTCTCTCATCATCTCGTTTTTGTTCTCCTTCTAATGTTTGTTCTAAATGTTGCATAATATCGACTAAATTAGAGACAACTGGATCATCTGTTTACATCTCCATCTGAATTGTTTGTAAAATAGTTTATCCAAATTGAGTTTCTTCGAGTTCAGCAATTTAATCATCGAATTCTGTTGCCAGACTGCCCACAATCACCAATACAAGAAGCAATGCTTTTTTCATTTTTAATATAATTAACAATAAAAATCCGTTTTCCACTCCATTTATTAATCTGCTTATATATAAGATAAAGTTAAACTTCTAAAGCAATACACTCATCTCCAGATCATTCTCATTCCCTCCTACTAATTCCTTTACAAATAATTCAATAGCATTATCAGTAAAGATAGGATGAGATACAATTGGGATTACTAAATAACTTATATAAGTAATATCGCTCAAGAAGTGACTGCCAATTTAAATTCACTATTAAATGTTCATTTTCTTGCAAAATTTAGAATATAAATTTAATTTTTAAATGAACTCAGAAATAATTGAAGTGTGTTAACATTAAAAAGACAATATTCTTGTCAAGTTGAAGAATGGTGAAAAGAAATGGTTTAAATTTGATGAGGTTCTCAAGTAATAGCCTAAGATGCTTGCTCAATGGCTTGAAAAACAAGTATTTTTTAGAGAAGTAGAAGAAGATAAATTATATTGATGTCTTTTTGGTTTATTTAAATTCAAAGATAATAACTCAATTCTAAATTTATTTATTTAATGTCAATAAGCTCATCAACAGCTTGCTGACATTTGTTCTATAAATTTTGGTATAATTTTAATTGATTATCAAAAAAAGCCTGTCTCATTAATAATTTCCAATTCAATTGAATAAATTCATTTTGAAATTCAACAAATAAAATCCATTATTAGTTCGATTTAATTAATATTTTCAATAAAATTTGCATAATATGAAACAATCAAATTAATCATATAAATGACTCTAAATCTAATATCAAAGTACTGCAATCTTTGATTATTAAATATTTAATATCCTATAAGAATATATAAAATTATTTTTTTGCTTAATTTATAATTATTTTCAAAGATTGTAAATTATTTTTTATAAGAGCAATATTTACAAGAATCGCTTTTTATTCTGATTTGATTAATAAAGATACATTAATAATGATGATTATATAATTAAAAAGTTGAATTACATAGTGATACTCATACAATAGAATAATTGAGAATGATGATGTATGCTATATCATATAATATATGTTTTTTTTCAATAATATCATTCAAATATATATCAATTTATTAAAACAACAAAATATTCTTAGAAATGAAGAAGGAGCAGCATAAAATCATTGAATGCACTTAACCTAAAAGTGCATTAAAAAAAGAGATTAACAAAGGAAATTAGAGTATTTAAGTTCAAAATAACTTAAGTTTAAAGGTTCGATAGAAAAGGATAAGAAATTAAACAAGGTTTAAAATATGAGATCACTATCAATGATAAAGCAGAATTATTCACTCTGAATAGTGAATAAACTCAAATCGTTAATCTAGATTTATCGAACTCTTCGAAATAAGAGAATACTGAATGTTATATTAGACCTAGCTTAAGGACTTTGAAAAGTTTGGAACTCAATTCAAAGGAAGAGGCGTTTTTGAAAATGTTGAGTTATAATTTCGAAAAAAATAAGAGGAAGGGAAAAAGAAAAGAATGTTGCGTTATTTAGTGAAAACAGTCACTTATTGTATATATTTATTTTAATTTATCAATAATAATAATATAAATAGAGCCAAAATATTCTTATACCATATATATATAATTTTTAAAACTTAAAAGAGCAAGCGACTTTTTAAATAGAAATAGCTACATTTATTTACAACAATTTTATACAGCTTCTTAAATCTTTGAATCTAAGAGAAATTGCACAAAAGCTGCATTACGAAAACTTTAATTTTGTAATAAATATTATTATATTGAAGAATTAAATTTAATGAAATAAACAAATCTAAATCAGTTAAATCATTTTACTTTTGATTTTCAGGTATTGATTTTTTTAAATAGTGTTTTTGCATGCCTTGTTAGAGTATACCTGTATGTAGACTCAATTACCTGCCATCTTCCATGTATTAAATAGTTGAGACATCTTAATTTTATTTATAAAGAATTTAAGAAAATGATTATTCATAATTCATATTTGAGGCATCATCAACTTTATTTATTGTATCTATTGCTATAATCCACTAATTAGTGCAATCTTCTCTTCCATTTCATTTCGAGAGACCTCAAAATAGTTTGGAATAGTCTTTTTAGATTGAACACGCTTTGACTCTTTTTTATAGGTATGGTTTTTAAACCATTTTTTCAATACTCTCTTCTTTCCTATTCGCTTTTATCTTGATTTAGGAGGTAAGAGTTTTAAAGAAACAGTACAAATATGTTTTAACTGCTGACAGATTGATTCAAGTTTTTGATTTTCTGTCATGCCAAAATCTAGAATTTGGTTATTCATTATCATCTCATCCTTAATGATTTGCATACTATTATGATAAGGAAAATTTTGGAAAATTAAATTATATTAATTTCTATATTACATTTAACAAATCCGTTTTAATATAATTTAAGAATTTACAGTCACTTAGAAAAAGTATCTAAACAAGGATATTTCCACAGTAAATATAAATATAATTATTATTGATTTATTAATTCAAAACCAAACAATTATTTGGTCAAACTATTAACAACCTAATAGTAGTAAAAGTAAACCTAAAAAACTCATTTTTTACTGCTAATTCTAAAGCTTTGCTATCAATTTCTCATTTAATCCTTTAATTAAACTGCTTTTCACATAATATTAACTCTATTAAAGAATTAGATAGCAAAATAATTTTCAATTTTATGCAATTATTACCAATATAATAAAGTATATTTATACAGATATTCAAAATATTTATAATACTTTATCTTATTTGTATTTTTAATTCTGACCAACCTCTATGATGATGTGGCAACTTGACCGTCAGACTTTTTAGTTTGAAATTGTTTATTAGGATTAGAAATCTTAAGTAGAAAACATTATTATATACTATTAAGGTAGACTGATAAATTTAATTTATAATCATTAAATTAAAATGTAAAAACTCACTCCATCAGCGCATTCTTAGATATCCACACCTAATTCGATAAGAAGATTGCACTCCTTCGGAAATTCCAATGGAGTCGTTCTGATGAATTAATATTTCAACTTACCTTTGATATCAACCAAAAGCACAAAAGAATATTAGGGAATTTAAGTGATTAAGCCGAATACGATCTCAATGATTGGAGAATTTGATGATTACAATCAGTATCATCCTTAGGAGAACAATAAAATCCAATTATAAACCTTAGTTAGCAAAGGAGAGAAATCTCCTAATTGTCCTAACTACACTATTTTAGAGATGTATTATTAAAATAAATCCATCTCAAATAAAAAACCAATAAAAAAAAGAAAACTTGTAAGACCCTCGTAAGAAGCAATAGAAGAATAGAAACCTTCTAGACTTCAAAATAAAATTGTACAAAATTTCGACAAGCCAAATGATAGTTCAAAATATACTTTAGAGAGAAACTATTATTCAAGATAAGGGGAATTAAATGAAGACGCACAATAATTTATATTTCCAGATTTAAATTAAGTGTCTCATAGTTAAAAGAACAGCGAATTTGAGATTTTGACTTAACGAATTAAACTTAGGAGAAGAAAGCTGAAAGTTATTTTTCTATTTGTTTTTTCAACTATGGTGATATCAAAATAATTCAGGTATTTATAAATATATTGTATAGGTTTTTTAAATAAGAAGAGAGACAACTTATATCCAAACTGAATAAAAAACTCTAAAGTTGCTAGAAAATTATACTCTAAAATGGGGTCAAATTCATTGAAGAATAGCAATAATAGTTTGTCTAAATTATTTCGAATAAGGTTATTCACTACCTCAATAGTCGGACATATATTAATGAATGCAATTTAATTGATGAATTATCTAATCCTATTTAAAGTTTGGATTTGAAGAAAATAAGAGCACAAAGTTTTTCTAAATTGATATACTAAAATTTGGAATTACTGACTCGATCAAGTAATTTTCCTAAATTGTTAAAATGTTAATTGATCACTAGTCTTTACAAGACTTCAAAACAATAATCTTCGTTCTTTGTAGGAGAGAGATGTCATTTTTACTCAGCCGATAGAATTCATATTTCGAGGGAAGAGAAATTAGTAATTTCTATGGAATATCTACTTTTTTAAATAGTGGTTCCAAATTTAGTTCAATTAGTTAATAAGATACCTTAGAGTAATAAAAAATGTAAAATACAAACCTAAAAAATAATAATTATCATTGCCAGTCTACTACATTAATAATTTATAGATAGATTTTAAAATATGAGAAAAGTGAAAAATCCTAATGGTTATATGGTCAATAAGCAATTGATTATATAATATATGCAAAATGACCTATTTCTTAATGAGATTAAGGTTGCACACAGCACAGGCGACAATAACAAGGTTCTTGAAGGGCTAATAGATTAGGAGTAACTCTAATACCTTGAAATTTCAAAGCCATTGTGGAAATCACAGATCGATATATTATTTGAGAAGGTTGTGTAGAATGTCGAATCTCTAATAAACTTTTGATTTTGTTTATGTTAATTAGTTTTATATATATATTATGCTAATAATCGTTTTTATCTCATTGATTTTAGTGAATTCGAGTGTGATTCGTAGATCAGAAACGAAGGTGGATGAATAAGGAAGAAAGTATCATTACAGTGAGAAATACGAGGAGGAATTTTCATATGAAATTTAGAAGAGATGTTCTGATGATGATTCAGAAGGTTAATTAGAATTTGAAAATGGTATTATTTAGCCCATAATATTCAGATTTCAAATATGATGAGGATGTGGAGGGTTAGGGAGATGAGAAAAATGCAGATGGAAATGAGGAACTACAACAATAGAGAGATGAGAAACAACCTGACAATGAGGATGAATATTATAAGGAAGATGAGAAGGAGCAATTAAAAAAGGAGAAACTGAAACATAAAAGATAAGATAAGGAAGTTGATGAATATGTGCTGTTACTTTAAAATGAGAGTTTGAAATTGCATTTGACTGCTAATTGATGAGAGAAACTATAATTTACACATTTGATTAAGATTAGTATTTATATTTAGATCATCTATCATTTGCATAAATTAAATATAGCAATGAATCATTACAAACAAATAGAAGAATCAAAATTATTAATTTAATTTTATATATGAATTAAGAAGTGGAAAGCAAAGAAACTAAGGAATAGAAAGAGCAAATTGAATAAGAATCCGATGAAAATGAGAAGAATGACAAAAAAGAATAGACATAATAATAGGAGTAGAAGAAGAAGAAGAAGAAAAATAAAAAGAAGAAGAAATGGGGAGAAGAAGGTATTTAGAAATAACAAAAAAATTAGAAGAAATTATGACTGATTTTGATGATGATTGGTAGAATAAAGTTAAGACATCCAAGATATTACAAGACCCTGATCTGCCTTAGCATATTAAAGAAAAATATGCGATTTATGAAAATAATCCATATATGATGATAGTGTCAAATGTGCCTCTGAATGTCTAATTGAAAGAATTGGAGGAATACTTTAATACTCTCATCACATCTCTTGATCCCAAAATCAGTATAAATAAAATATATATAAGCCGAAAGACCTATTAAGGCTATTGAATATGGGGCGACAAAGTCTTGGGTAGTGTTGGAATGCAGTTCCAAAGAAGCTAAAAGGGCCTTGGTGACTCAAGATTAGGTCTAATTCGTGAATAATTGCAAAATCAAAGTAGAAAAACCAAGAAAATTTCTAGAAAGGATATTAAATCCACAGGCCAAGGAAGCGGAATTAAATGCAGATCAAAAATAGGAGGACAATACAAGATTATATTTGGGAGGGCTACCTACTTATCTTAGAGATGAGGATGTGATGAAACTCATACAATCCTTTGGAACAACTAAGTACTTTAATTTAGTTAAAGACACCACATCGAATACAGAGATTTCAAAAGGTTATTGTTTTTTTGAATATGAAAAAACTGCCTCAACTGCTAAGGCTTTAAAGGCACTGAACAATTTGTAGATTGGAGACAAGAAATTGAAGATATGCAAAGTTCAAGGAGAACCCTAATAAAATAAGAAAATTAATGGAAGAGATCAGCCTTCAAATTATGCTGGTTCATTTTTGGCTTCATGTGATTTATTGCGAATCCCATAAGTGCAATAGATGTTAACAATCCCTTAGTCAGCATTGATTCCAAGCAAGGTTGTGCAATTCTTGAATATGGTATTGATTAAATGATAATATTACAGTGCTCAATTGAAGATCTGTATGAAGATGACATATATGAAGAACTGATGGAGGACATTAGAAGCGAGTGTATACGTTTTGGTTAAATTGAGAAGATAGAAATACCAAGGCCAGACAAAGATTCAGGGTAAGAGATAATACTTAGTATATTATTATAGTTTTTGTAACCCAGCTGTAGGAAAGATCTTTGTTAAATTTTATTATTAAATTCCTGCAAAGAAAGCTAAATTCCATCTAGCAGGTCGTACATACAATAAGAGAACTATTATTACTTCTTTTTATCCTGAGGAACAATTTGATTATAAGGATTATTTGATAAATGGATGATTGTTTGAGTGTTATGGTATTTTAATAATTCTATCGATGGTACAATTAATTGGATTCTTTTATTCTGTTAAAAATATAACTAATATTTAATAAATAACTCCTCAAATGAGTAAGTTAAATTGATTAATGATTACAATCACCCTGCTCTTCTAAATCTTCTATCTCTTTTAGGTAAATCTGCCCCGCTTCCAGCACAGTTTTATTCAGAGTAAGTATTCAGATTTGGATATGGTTGTCTATCTGAATACTTCCTCATATCTTCAGTTGATTACTCGGCATATTTAGTCAGATGTTTTCTTGCTTGTTCTGCATATGTTGGATCATGTTTTTGACCATTCAAATCAGTTGCAGGCAAACAATCTATATTCGATTTCTTTGTGTACCTGTTTCCATATAACTAAACTCCTTGGCTGTTATTACAAACACCAATACAATCACTAGTAAATACTTCATGATTGAAACAAAAACGATATAATTAATATTAAATCACTTCTTCTCTGGTTCATATCCTTATCTCTAATGAGCAACCTCTCTTGCTTTAGCCAGTCCCTATTCTCTATAATTCTACCATTCGTATCCATGATACTTTGTGAATGATCTTCTATACAAATCTGAAGTGGCCTTTGCAAACCCTTTCAAAAACTTTACTAAGTCAGCTCTACATATCATAAATGTTAATTTTAACCTTTCCTCTGCACTCTCCAATAGTTCTCCTCTTTACAAACATTTTGTCCCTTTACACATTGCTTATGGATCTTTAGCCCACATAAATAGATTATAGCTATTCCAAAATATTTTAGAATCCAATAAGGCCATTGTGTATTCTTCATATACTCTCTAACTAGCCGCTGGCTTATTATATATTTGAGCCAAAGATGGACCGCTGGATTCTTAAAATGAAAAATCTGCTGCATATGGTTTTCCTGTGAATATCTCCAAAGAGTGGCAAGAAGCACATGCACGCATAAATACTTGTGCTCCTTTTTTCAAATCACCATCCACTGGCACTTATTTAGATTTATCAGCGTTAGTATTGGGATTTGTTAAATTTCGATATGTCTTCTTTGCCTTTATTGTTTATAACAGAGCCTCTCTGGTTATTGCTTCGTCAATCATTTGCTATTCTTTATGCATCGCTCTAATCTCATTCTGAACATCATCCTTGCTTTTACCATAAGGATTCAAAAGAATTTTCTTCCATTTCTCATTTGGATCTTCTGACATTCTATAGTTTAATTTATTATCACATATAAAAATTCATATTTTCAATTCATCTTTCAACCTCTTTTCCAATTCCCCATCAGTCTCCTTTCTTACTACTTCTTCCTAATTTTATACTATTTCCTCATAAATATATCCACTCACATCTTCTCCTGTAATAATATCCTAAAGCAACTTTATATTTGGAATTTCAGCATTGTCCTTCGTCACTAGTACCCTCAAATCTTCGTATAATTTACTATCATATTTAGTCTCAAATTATATAACATAATTTGATTAGCGATATTTTTCATTCTTTATAATACTTTATTAGTTACCACACCCTCCTCAATCTTATTGTTTGATGCTTGTATCACATCGCTGATATTTAGTAATTCATTATCTATTACATTGACTTCTAATACATTTTTATTTGCTAATTCAATTAAGCATGTTTTTTAATCCTTCCCCAAAGTTATCGCTTATACAAATTTACTCAAGTATTTCCTACCAGTCACATATGATGATATTGTTTAAATTGAAAAAAATGCAGGTATCAAAGTAACCCAAGGGTTTATGTAAAAATAGGAAAGTCCACCTACCATACCCCATAGAGTAATATATATTGCAGCAGATCTATTCAGTTTGGTTGAAAATCCTTATTTTTAAGCAAATTCTAAGTACCATCTACATTAATTTTGTTTTGGAAAACTATGTAATTGTTGAATATTTTATTATTCTGAGAACTGAAGGCAGCAGCCATCTTGTCTATTTATGAAGTCAGATAGTCATCATGCTCTAGGATCTTGTCTATCTTTTCTTTTGAAAATCTGAATATAACTCTTCTGAAAAGCATTATTAAAAATAATGAGAATTACTTAATGCATTATTAGAAATACATAAATTAAAAGAAGTCAAAAAAAGGTAATAAAGAATTCTCTAATGATGAAATGCTGAGATTATCTCTTATGAAAAGTTAATTATAATTTCTCCTACATCTTGACCAAAAATTTAGAATAGATTGCATTTCAATATTAATTAGAAAAAGAACCAATAATAAAAACATGATTAGTTCGTATATGTAATGATGCTAACATAGTTTGTATTTAGGATTGTATAATGATAAGAGAAAATAATATAGAATTAAAGTGATGTAATTTATTTGAACCTAACGAGATTTGAAAGGGTGTCTATCTATGTGATCATTTCGAATAGAAGATAAAGAAAATGAGGAAAATATAATGATATGAATGACATAAGATATTTTTAAATTAATTTTTATAAGCAAAAGTATTTATGTACTTAAAATTTGCAAGTTGTAATATTTTTAAAATTATAATCAATATTAGAGAACAATTTTGATAAAAAATGATGATAATTATTTATTCAATTTATAATTGTATCATTAAATATATTTAAGTAATTAATTTGCTCTTTGACATGTAATATCGTGTTTACAATGGATTATGATATCATTTAAATATGATGTTATTTTATGCAGTTTTAAAAAGTTCAGTATTCGATTATCACTTGAGTTATGTTACAAAACAGCAAAGGTCACTAAATTAATAACAAAATTACATTTAATTAACTATTTGCTCAGAATAAAATCTTGCCATTCCTTCATTTCTTGATATGTAGATATTAATAGAGTTAATAAACCGTTGTTATATAGATCGATACATTGTTCAAATGTACTGTTTGAACATAAAAGAAACAAAGCTTCCATTTAATGATACAAGACTTGGCGATCCTCTAAGATTAACTAAATAATTACTTTCTCTTTCAACCAATTACAAAAACTGCAAAGAAATTTAGTTCAAATGGATATTTTGGATAATGTATTAAGATTAATCACAAAACAACTACTTCATTATAATAGATGCTTAAGTTCTTATGCATTTATCAGTAGTTCTATTGTTTTATTGATGATGATCGATAATAATAAGTAACTAAAAGAATATGTCTGGATGCTTTTCAATGATATCAAATTTCAATTATTGATCATTCATTTTCATAGACTCAGAAATTACTTATAAAGCAGTTTATCTTAATGAGTACTATTCTTAAACTACAAATGCTAAAGTGGAGAGTATTATCCAGAAGTTTTGATAGAGTGTAAGATTAGCTGTGAATTGAGATTTGTCAATGTAGTATCGAACGAATAAGAGTATTCTACTTAATAAGGAGTGTTTGCTCTCAGAATATTTTTCATTATTATCTAAATCGAGTTCAATGTCTAAATAATTGATTCCGCGTAATTTCTTGCATAATTTATCTACTATCGACATAAATTATTTGATATCCGAAAAAGGGATTCTGCTATTTGGTTCAACAAATGTGGTGATTAGATACATAAAGGTAGACATAAGACAATCATCAGACTCAATCTCAAGATCAACTATTTTGTTTAAACATTGAACAATTTAAATTTGTATTAGAGTTGCTTAACATAGTAATGATGACTATGACAGTTATCCAAGCAGATATAATTGTTCATCTAGGAATACAAAATTCGATTCTTTCTCACATTTTGCCATAATTCTTTATCCCAAATTATAATCTTCAAAGAGGGTTTCTAAATCATCTATTTATTTAGTATCCCTACACTTCTTTACAATCATTTATAAATATAAAATCTTTGAATTTGTAATCTCTCCCTCTAAAATTGTTTTTAGAAGAGGTATTTTCAAAATGTTAAAATCCTAATCGGCTTCTACTTGATTGCATAACTCAACTATATCGTCATCCATCTAATCTTAGCATTGTAAAAAATCATTTTTTAACATACTTTTTTTCCTACTTTCCATTAAAAATGCTTCTAATCTTTACTTTCTAATTTGCTGTCTAAATTACTCTTTTTTTTAAGATAACATAAATTTATTTATATTATATTAACTTTATATTTCATTAATCATTGTTGTAATACCGAAGAAATTCTATTCATTAAATAAGTTTGATTAATTGAAAACTAAAATAATATTATATTTGAAAATAGATTAGATTTCAACATTCAAATTAAGATGATTTTACGATTAAAAGAAATTATGCAAGTTCCTCTTAATTTGGTCATGATAAAGATTTATAAGAATTCTTCTACAGCAAATATAGGTAATTAGATGAAGAGATGAAAAAAATGGATAAAAATCAAAATAAAATAATCAAAACATTAAAAATATCATTTGTTACTTCAATTTTATTATATACTCATAACATATAGATATATTAAACAAATCTAATCATTTCTTCATAGCATTTGCCATCCATTCCATGCCTTCACTTAAACCAAAACCTGTTAAAGCACTACATTTAACTCTATTTTTAATTATATTATATTTGACATACATTGTCCAATTTCTTGTTTTCTCTTCTTCTAATTTTAAATACTCGCAAATTTCAGTTTCACTCAACGCTCCTTACATATCCTGCAAATTTATAAATATAACCAAATTAAAACTTGTTTATTTGCCAAAATCAATAATGGAACATTTTTGAGTTCCTCATCTTATAGTAGGGTCATTAACTCTTCTTTTGATGTTTTGAGTCTGCCTTCATCAAAGGAGTCAATCACATAGATAATTCCATTTGTATTTGGATAGTAAGACCTCCAATATAATCTACACGTATATGTTGATAGAATACCTGATAGCATTTTGACCTCCCAAATCCCATACTTGGAACTTCAAATTTTTATAGGTAAGTGTTTCCACATTAAATCCCATAGCTTATTTTTATAATATTAGTTTAGTTACTTGGTGCTGTTTAGATTACCTCATTCAAATGCAATTTATCTATAAAATAGATTAATCATGGATACACAAAATAGTTGTCTTTCCTGAGTTATCCAATCCCAAAATTAGAATACGCATTTCCTTCTGGCCTAAGAGAGAATTGAATATTTTAGAAAACACAAATCCCATTATTAATTTAATGAATTAACTCAATTTGGATAAATTACTTTATCCAATAATGATGACAATACGTAGTCTCAGAACCTATTTCAAACAAGATGAGGATAATAATCGCATAATCCTAGTATTGATTCCTAATTGATTAAGGATTGCCAAAATAAGGTCGAAGGATTTGCGCTTTCTATTATGAATTTCCTACTTGATTTAATAGTTAACGGATCAGATCATACATCCATATCTTTCAATAAAAGTGCTCCATCACTCTAACAAGAATTAAGAAACAAGCTTGATTGTATTCAAGACTTTGTATAAAGCAAAGACGCTGCAAATTTAAAAAAGAATATTTTGAAATGTTATGAAATGAAAGAAGGCTTTAGTGAATCAGAGAGTGAGGATGACGGAGTTAGTCTTCAAATCAAATTGGTATGAGCTAGGTCCTCTTATAAGGCAGACGGGTAAGATGAAGGAGTTTAACCCTGAAATACAGTAGCTTCGTCTTGAATTGGACCAGAAGGAGGAAACCATCCAAGCATTGAAATAGAAACTGAAGTATCGTTAGAACAGCATGGAAATGATGGCACACAATCATCATAAGGAAGTTTCCGTTCTCAAAGCACAATTCGTATTAAATCCGCAACCAGAGGATCCATCATCTATATTTGATATTAAGTATTTTGATTAAACTTAAATGCTTGATCCAGAGATAGTGGTTCTTATGAATGAAAAGATTAATGACATTAAAAATCAATATGAGCGTTATGTGAAATAATTTATGGATAAATTTCAAAAACAGCGAGTACAACATAACAATGAAGAAAACACAAAGAAACCATCTTTTGATGGTTTTACACCAAAGGAATTATTGAAGATTGCTCTTGATAAAGAGTCTGATCCTTATATTTTCTTTAAGCACATCCAAGATATTAAATCTATTAATTATTTTTTAAATGTTTTGGTTAACTAATAAAAACATTATGGAATTGACTATGATCAAATCAACAATGCCTTTAAAACCAAAAACGAAGATTTAAAGAAGTTAGTTGATACTCGAATCATAATGCAAGATTGCCAGGCTTAAATAAGTGCTATGTATCTTGTTGATTTAGAGAAAAAGAAAGAAGAAATACTAGATTTAAATTAGTTAATTACCTAATAAGATATAGAATATAAGCAGCAATTAAAATTATTTGAGGACTTAATTTAAAATAACAACGAAAACTCTAAATAAATGATTCTAAATTAATAATAAAAGATTGAAAATATGAGATCTGAAAATCACAATCTTTCAACAATGCTATTGAATTAAAAATAGCATTGTTAATAACTGAAATAACAAAATTAATTTTTGATGAACAACCTAAAACACGTATTGAATGTTCTACTAAAGAAATAAAACTAAAGTATTCATGGATTAGATAAATAAGATCTACTAAAAGATAAATCAACTCCAATTAAGGATATTCTTCAGAAGTTAAACAATTTAGAAGGATACGATCTTATTACTTTAATCCAAGAAGTTACATTGCTTTTATATGAGATTGAATCTGTTAAAGTAGTGAATTAAATTTTAGGGAGAGGAAGAGTGAATAAATAAACTTAAACTATCTAAGCCAAAGATGAGTTTCCTGAACAAAAAGAAGAGAAGAAATCTAGAGAGAAAAAAGAGTAAAAAGTAATTATGAAGCATTTAGAAGAAATAAAATAGGAGACTATTAAAAAAAATAAACAAAAGATTGCTTCTACTCAAACTGATGGTTTTAATGAATTTAATAATACTTAATATAATGAAAATAATTAAGAGTAAAAACTTACTATCGTATCATAAAGTGAAAAGTGTGGAACTGTTTCATTGAATATGTTATTGAAGTAGTTTCAATCATCGATCGAATAAAAACCAAATAGCATTAGAGATTTAACTCCTGAGCCTTCGATTGAAAAGCAGAGCTCAATTTTTAATAAGTTATATACTTAATAGAAGTACGAAAATCCACGATGGCATCAATTGAGGCCTTTAATTGAAAAACTCACAGATGAAGAATTCCTTGAGGTTGTCAACACTTTAGGGATATATTCGTTTAGACAACAACAGTAAACCTAGAATAATACCATGGACTTACCACTATATGATATAAGCAGAGTGTAATAATCAATGAGTTATAACAGTACTAATAAAAGAAGAAGAGACTCAAGTGTTGATTAAACTAGAAAGTATGTTCAATTATTTTATTAAGCGTGTTTAATGAATTGGATGAACAAAGAGAATATGCATTGAAATTGTTCGAATAAAAAAGGATTGATAATTATCGAAGAAGGATAAAAAGATTGGTTCCTGTTTAACCTAGTTAGTGTCTACAGGTTGAAGAAAAGTTAAGACCAAAAAGTTAAATTAGAAGTAGTTAGCAAAAGCATGGTTACTGAATTATATATAAATCATTTCTTCTATAAGAATTTTAGTAGTTGAGAGCTGTGATTATTTTACAGACGAGTGTTTGAAGTTTGTCTTTGCAATGCTTATAAGCTTTTACCGACTTGATCAAAACTTTGACTAGATAATGTTTATTCTGGCTTTTACTTATATAGAATATCAAAATAATACTCTAATTAATGGTGATTCTTTCTTTTTGCTTTTGTTACACTTATTCAACTTCTCAGTACTTAAAGACTACTATGATTGTTCATTTAGTTTTTCTGATTTCTAGACTCTGTGTCGCTTCTCTCCCTTTGAATCTCTTAATCTTTCTGTTGCCATCAATTTGGGCTCTAAATTTCTTTATATATACATGTTTTTACTGAGTCTCCTCATTTGATCTCTAATAACCAATCTCCCGTTTAACAGACGACTGTTTCCTTCCCTTAGACAACGACCGATCTTTTTCAGTGTTGCATATTTTCAACAAAGCTTTGAAATTGGCTTCATTATTTGTGATTTATAGACTCTTTTAGGATTTGTTGGAGACCAACTTACTTAGCCTTTCAAAAGCTGATGGAGTCTTTTTATGAAGAACCTCTTTGGGTGATATATCTAACAATTTTTTCTGTTAATCCTAGAATATAATCAATAAGCTATACTTTAATGATTTATTCCAAAGATTTTATTTTTTCTTATTATTATTTTATAATAATATCCTTTTCAGAAGTGATTTCATCTATTTTTTAGGTCAGAGCATCAATTTGCAATTTCTATTGTTGCTCAACTCTGATGTGAATTCTTATTGATGCTTCAAGTTTTTGGATTACTGCCTCGTAATCGTTGTTCATGTGTTCTTCTAATTATTCTTCAAATACAGTTTTTACTCTTTTGCATATTAATTTGAGGGGTACCTATTTAAATAAGCAATGATTTAGAGGATATATTCGTATTATTACTTTTCAGATTATTCACTAATTTACTTAATACTCACTTAAATGATTTGTTGATATGTTTGAATGATGTCCTATTTCTAAGAATTTAAATTACTTTGTCAATCAGATCTACAATATCCAACAATAATTATTTTATAGTATTGCCTTGCATATATATATATATTAATTAATCAAAATTGCAAACCAGATCTAGTTAAGTGAATGTTACTGTACTAAGGGATCGACCCTTTTAATTACAATATTATCTTTTTCGTCTTTCTCTGATCAACGCTAACTTACTCATCTCTTTGTGTTTGGGAGCATGAATAATCCTACTTAATAGTAGATTGTTAGAGTCTGCTTTTTTAAAAGCAAATTTATCGTTTCTTGCTATCTTATTGTAGTAGTTTAGTATCGATTGATTTTCTCAAAGGATAAGACGTTTTTCTTTAAGAAAGCGAACGCTCATCCTAATTCAAAAATCCATTTGTGCTAAGTATATTCTACTAAGACTTGTTCGACATCAATTTATTGATCTTCTCATAAGCAGATGGTGTTTTCTTCTGTGTGTTTAAATCCAACTGAGAAAACTGATTCAGAAAATTAGTTTATAAATTTCCTGCACTTTCTGTATGTTTCTCTTGCAACTAAAATTGCAATTTGTGTATTTTCTCCTCAAATTGCTTCACTGAGACTTCCTTCTCTTTTAACAGTTCCTCTATTTTACCATTTAGTAATTCAATCTGAAGATTCAGTTAGTATTATGTTCTAATGTGCTTTCTAACAGAGGCTTCCAAATTTTAGATAACAGTCTCGTAATCATTCTTAATATGCTCGTTCAATTATTATTGCAATTGTTAACGCATCTGATCAATAGACTTAAAGAGCTATATTATATTATATGACAATGATGCATCATCTTAATTAAGTATTTGCGACTAATCAATATCATTATCGATTATACTCTCTAATTTATGTTTATTCATACATTGTCCATCTCCTAAATCAAATCAAAATACAATTATGCTATAAGTGAAGGTTTCTTATTCCTTTTATTCATAATAATTTGTTAAATTTATACTTAAATATATTAAATACTAATTAATTTCTTCAATCTCTTGATTGCCAGAATCTCTATCATTTCATTCCTACCTCAAACCTCATACATGATTACATTTAGATGGCACATCCTTGAACAAAGCAATTCGCATCAAATTAAATATATATCTAAAAGTATTCAGACTGCAAGTTAAATATTGATCAATTCAAAGAATAACCTAAAGGAAATAATAATATAAATTGTTAGTTCAATTTGATAAATAATTATGTAACAGAACATTATGAATGAAACTAATAAATTATAGTGAAATTAATAAATTAGACTAGAAATATAATTATATAAATCAAGCCATCAAATTATATGGGTTAAAAAATGAATAGACTATTTTATTCACCATTATAATTGGAGAATGTAGACAGAAAATAATTTTATAGATAATCCTATTAATCTTTTAGATTATGATTTAAATTGAGAAATTGTATTCAAATTAATACATAATATTTATTTTCAATAAATCCCCTAATAATTTGGTTTATGATATCATCATGAAATCAAATAATTTATTCAAAATTAATAATTCTAGGTTCATAATTCTGTCATTTACTTTAAAATATTATATTCCTTAATTTAATATTGTATTTAACAATGAAGTATTCGAATTTTAACTTTAAAGACTTCAATAAATCAACATCATTTAATATTTTACATGTTACCATCCTAAAACTATTATTTGATAGTTGAAAAAATAATTATAAACAAATTAATAATATATTTATTAATTAATATAATAAGATTCAAATGTTAAATAAAAATGTTTTATAATAAATATTAATCAATATTGTCTGGGTACATTAGTTTATTCTTAATATCTTTTAGTTTTAGGTTTAAGTTCAGAAGTTTTAAATTCAACAATGCTGCTCGCTTCACTTATAGGCATTAATTATTATTGCTGTATTATAGATTTACTTAGATTAACGATGTAAGAATGAGTCATCTATTTTTCTTCAGGTATTTCTCTTGATTTAATGTATTATTTGTTAGAAATATTGTTGGAGAACAATGAGCAATCTTTAAATTGATCGAAAGTAATGTTGCATTTCCTTCCAAATGTGGCAAAGGTTAGCAAATCAAAATCGAAATTGTTAAATTAAACCTTATTGCTTTTCATAAAATTAAGAAGGCTATTGGTATTTATAATATCGTTGTGATCACTTAGGTTTTAAAATATCTATGAATAGACATGAAAGAGAATACCTTGATTATATTGAACTCATCGTTGTTAATTATTTACAATTTGCTATCCTTAATTTATTTAATTACTCTTATTTATTGAGTGAGTAATTTCAGAAGCTATACTTAAAGATCATTGTTTGTATGATCAATGATAGTGTTTGATTTATGAAGTAAAAGTTTCGTTAAGTAATTCTAAGCTTTTTAAATATAACAATTACTTGAAATTATTGTTTACTGATAGTAAATCTATCTTTATCACCAATAAACCAGATAAATTCGATGACGTCTTTATAATTGATAGGATGGAGATTCTAAACGAAAAAGTTTAACAAAGTATTCTTCGTAATGGTATCCTCGTTGTTGGACAACAATTCAAAAGATCTATCTATATTGTCAGAGTTATTGGAGTATAAGGTTTATTTGATTGTTTATAGTTTCTATTCGTAATAGGAGATCATTTTCAGATAAAGTGCAATTTATTAGTCCATTATTAAATTAAATATATAAATTCATATTATCAATTCTTATTATTGCTATTATGAATGTTCTGTGTCGTTAGACTTGATATCAGAAATGCATTTATCACTGGATAATGATTGCTCTAATTTATCAAATTTGTTCAATCTCAATCTTAAGTTTAAGATTTTGTCACTCAATTTTAATTACTCTTCTTTGGTATCCTAGATCTTTTTTATCAATTCTTATTTCTCTAAAATACAAGTCCTTGTGATTTCTTATATTTGGAATGTCAACTATTCTATCTTTTTCGTATATTCATCAATTAACAGTGTTTTCTCCTGTAAAATTTCATCTGGAGTCTTTTAAATTATGGCCACAGCATTGGGCTTTTACTTGTTTCTTTAAGCTTTTGGCATCTCATTAAAATCAAGATTTGGCTATTTTTACCTGATCTTTTACTCAGTCTTTTTATAGTATTCATCAAAAAGTTATATTTTTTTCTTGTATTATTACTTTTAAGCATTCAACTTTAAACTCAATCCTTATTAAACTTCCAATTCAAAATATTATACCTTATTCAAATTATGTAACTGTATAGTTTCCTATTTCAATTGTTATTTCTTATCTTGCAATTCTTTTATTTAATCCTCAGTTATATTCTCCTTCTTACCTTGTCGTACTAGTTACAAGCAATACTCTTTGATCAGATCTTCAACATAATCATTCATCTGGTCACCTTCCTTTTTGTAAAGATCAATTTTTTTCTCAACATCTGAATATTCATTTATTTTCTCCTATAAATAGTCCTATAACATTTTTATTTGCTGTGCTAAATGTATCAATTATCAATACATCTTTTCTGCCCAATGGTTACAAAACTTATTTATTGCTTTTATCAGAAATTAGGGATTCCAATGATTTCAACTTCGCCGTGTGGAGTCTCTATTGATCCGTTCTACTCGAACCCAATCCTGTAGTTTTATTTGCATACTTCTCACTAGTCATTGATTTTAATTACATTACTTTTTTTAATTTAATGAATAAATAAAATTTACTATTTGAACTAGAACATAAAATTCTTTATGCGAATTGATATTTCTTTATAGTAATATATAAACTTAATTAATAGTATCATTATTTTAGGTGCATTTTAAGATGCTATTTTTCTCTTCAACTAACTTAATCTATATGATTAGTCTTTAGTTTATATTGTCTGAATTCATAATCTTATTTGTATTAAAACCATATTAGTCTATTTAATAACATTCAAATTTTGAAAATATTATTTGACTTTTTCACTCAAAGAACCTTCATTCATAGTATCTAATTATGGTTTTCTCATAATATCATATGGTTTATGAAATTCATCCAGTACTTACTTTTCCATTAAAAGAGATTGATGATAGTCCTTCTCCTTCTTTTCTAATTATTGCTTTCGATCACTCATTATCTAGTCAATTGTTAAGATTTATATATATTTGAATGAACTTCGCAAAGTTGATTATTAAGTCTTAAATTTCTCTCCCTATTCTTTTAGTACCCACCAGATCTTCAAATGCATTAAACCCATGCTATATATATATATATAGTGTAAAATATTCGAATTGACCTACTTCTTAGCCATCCAGCTATTTTTTATTACATTCTTAAATTGAAAACTCTTGAGTAGTTTAAATTGCTATCAAGTGTAGAAATGAATATAAAATTGCTGACATACTAATATAATCATTTGGAACTATATATTGTAGCTAACCAGCTTAAACCTTCATATAATCCATCGCCAGTCTTTGCAGAGCAGGGTTGTATATAACATTTTCTTTAATGATGTGGAAGTTCTAAAAACTTGCTTAATTCCTCAATACTAAATTTAGCAATATCTTGCTTATTAGCTAGAACTAATAAGGGAGAGCCTTTTGTTTCCTTTTCATTAAGAAATCTTTTTAACTCCTATTTTGCTAGTGGCAATCGTTCTGGATCAGATAAATCTATGATAAAAATGATTCCTGTGTCCTTTACATCCATATATTAATTCCACAATAACCTTATTTTATCTCCCCCTCCTATTTCTATGCATGTAAATTGAATATTTTTGTAGTAGATTGTTTCAGAATTAAACCCGATAGTTGGGATAGTGGATTTTATCTCCTCATATAATGCCAACCTGTAGAGTATAGATGTTTTTCCAACCGCGTCTAATCCGATCATTATTACTCTAATCTACTTGTAAGGGAACAAACATGAATATATTTTTTATATTGATCCTCCCATATTTATAAGAATTATAAATATTCATCAAGCCATCAAGAGATAGAGATTTCATTAAATTTCCTTGTAGGAATAATTAGTAATGATATTAAATGCTCATATATATTTATTCTCTAAATTTAAAAAATTATTTGACTATTTAACCAAATCTAAATAAGTATGAATTGGATTTATTTGAATTCAAACTAAAAATAAAATTTAACAGAAATGATATTTTTATGATGTAATATTTTTATTTTATTGAGATTTTTTTTATGTTAAAACCCTTTTTAATTCTTAAATCATTTATATTAATAATAATAACAAAATGTCTTATTACAGAAATAGATAAGATCTATTTAGGGAAGATTCTTTCTGTATTGATGAAGACTTTGAGTTTAATCCAGATAATTCCCCTTTATTATTTGTAGGGAAGGAAAATATTTTTGATCAATATGAGGATGATGGCCTTGACACTGAGAAAATAACAAATACCCCTGATTGTGATAAAAAATAATTGATGACTACATCCAAGAAAATAGGAAAAGTCCACCAGATAAAAAAAACAAAGGAACAACCTAGTAGATCATAATCTGAAAGAAAAAAGGTTGTTTATATGCTTCCTGGAGAAAGCAAAAACATCCCAAAAAATTTCACTAGAGCCTTAAAACATTTTATACTCACTCATTTTGATTCTAGTGTATAACAAAATCCAGAAATTAAGAAGTTCTTAAATACTAAACCAGAAAAAGCTTGCAAACAAACCTTAGAGAATTCATTGAAAAACTGTTAACAACTCAAATAAATATCCAAGATGTTCTTTGGAAACATATAATGGGGAAATATCTTTTTGGATGAAAACAAAGTAGAGCTTGAACCATATTTCAGATTCAACTAGATCTGGTTTGGAACAAGAAATTGATTTTCTATTCTATTGATATTTATAACATTTTTTTCAAATGAGACATATAATTATTTATTTAAAGGTCATTAAAGTGATTGAATTTTAAATCCTTATTTGATTTACTAAAACATTATAATTAATAAGCGAGGCTTTATTAATAGAATAACTTTTTTAAAGTTCTTTTTTGGTTTCTAGGCCCTTTTAAATCAATGGACTCCTCCAAAAATTACCTTAATCTAATTACCATCTCTCTTTCTTCATATTTTGAAGAGTCTCTATTGTGATATCCATGCAATTTACAAAAAAATTTTGAACGAAAAAAGTACATTTATAGATATTTAAATAATCTATTTGATAAGCGAAGTCAATGCTAATAATTAAATTATTAAAATAAGGTTTGGAGCACTTGGTAATCAGAAAAATCATGAGAAATCATGTTTCCGCCTGATTGTGTAAGATATATATGCATTTTTTTAATTAATACTAATTATTCAAAAATATTAGTTATAACTACAATATACTTGAATGATAATTATAAAATAATTATAATTTATTCATATATTAAATCATATTTTTAATATACACATATTTTCAAAATCTGAACATCGTAAATTTAAATTAATATTCGTTAATATGATAATAATTTGTTTATATATTTTTGAAAATTACTTCCAACAAAATATTTCAAAAATATCAAAGAAATCTTTTCTGCCTTAATATTACAGCTGGAACTCCTTTATTTACTCGCTTTATACTTAAGACTTGATAAGATCATAAGCCTCGAATTATTACGGAAAATGGAGTTTATTATAAGAATTTACTTATTCTTCCTGACGGATATTTAAATCTTATATTTAAAAAAATAATTCTGAAATATATTTAGTATGTTAATATGTTTCAATATTTCTGTATTGCAAGATGGGGATAGTTATTTAAATTTTAAACAAAAAATTATTTCCATAAGGTCTTTGTAATCAATAATTACATTGTAATTATATTTTTGGAATTTAATTGTGAAGCTTTATAAATTCGGCTTTGATTCAACTTTATTGGTTAATAAATAGTCAAAGTTAGTAAAATATCATTCATTTAACTAATCATCTATAAAAATTATAAAAATAATTCCTTAAATATCTAAAAATTTAGAATAAATAATTTACATAGATGTCTAACCCAAATAAAATTGATTCCATTGCTGCAAACGGATTCTAATGTAATTTCTTCAATAACTTAACTTATGAAGAAATGAAATCTGATCTTTAAAAATTTGTATGTTTCATCAAATATTTATTGTAGATGCTGTTAATTCATGAGTAGTATGAAAATGGAGAAGACTTCTATAAGGCTTACGAGATTTATGTGATTGGGAGAGAGAAATTAGTTTGCATTTAAGGTTTTAATGAAGTAAGAACATTCTTAAATATTCTTATTAGGAATAACTTACTGATTTAATCAATTATCTTGAAACCAATGAAAAAATGATCAAATTTTGTGATTTCTATAGGGACTGTAAGTATTTTGGTTAGTGAATGTATTTTAGAATACTTTCCACCTCATCCATAACAAGTGAAGAATTTTTAAACACAGAAGGAGAGGGAAATAAGAAACAAATAAGAATTGTTAACTCTTTAAATTCTAAATAGTTAGACTAATATAGTTTCTTCGGCTCAAGAAACAAATATTTAATAATTTGAAAATCAATAAATTCTTTCCGACATTCAATTTGTTCCCTCTTTCCAAGAACTTTATAATATAGTATTAAATTATGATAATGACTCCAAATTGGACAAGGTAACCATCTTATAATATTTTCTAGGCTTATCAAACAATACAATTAATAGACAGAACCCAACTCTCATAAGATCAGATCATAAAGTTATCTGTAATAGAGAATTCATACGAATTCATGATGAAAAATTTAGCAGAATTGGATTCGAATGGATGGACACTGGATAAAAAAAGCCACGGGATTAGTATTTCCTATAAATTCCCACCAAAATCATCTTCAGTCTCTTTGCTTATGGAAGCAGAAATTGAAGCTGATTGTGCTAAGCTAATGTCTTTGATCACAGAAGTAGAATTATTCTCATAATATGTTCCTTTTTGTAATCACGCAGCAACATTAAAAACGTTGTCAAAAACTCAAAAAGTCTGCCTCAGTTAATTATATTTTCCAGTTATTTCCAATAGAGAGACGATATTTTTAGGCCAAGGAATAGATAGATTAGAGGAGAATGGAACAATTGTGTTCTTATGTAAATCTATTGATCAGGATCAATAATTTTTAGATTACTATAACTTATAACTTAATAAATCAAAGAATGTAAGATTGCAATTAAATTATTACATTTTTTAAATAACTCCGATTAATAAAACAAGATGCAAAATTAAGGCTGTCAATAATTCTAATCCATAATTGTCCTTTGTCCCAACATGGTTAGTAGCATTAATAGCAAGAAAAGTAATTTTATTATTTTTAACAAGTTTGCATTTTAACTCGTCGAAAAGATTGTGAAATATACTAAAAATTTTGAGAAATATCCTTGGTATAAGAAAACTCAGGAAAACCCAGAATTTTATTAATGGTTGTAGAATAAAATTGACAACTATTTTGCTTGATTATTTAATTCTAAATAAATCTAATAAGCATAATTATAAATGGGATTCGTATTGTTAATTATAGAATTAAACATGAATCATGCACCAGTCATTTCAGCATATGCCGTCAAATAGCATTTTGGATCACCCGAAGTTATTCCTTGTATTTAAGCTATCACTTGATCCATACCTAGTAATTCTCCTCTAAATTTGAATCAAATAATTATATTTAAAGGATTACCTAAATATATTGAGTTCATTGTCGTTGCTTGTAACTTAATGAATTATCTCTGCCAATTGATGAAGCTTACTTGTAATCTTGATTTCTAATTGTAGATAAATTTCAATGAAGGGTATGTATACATTTATTCTTTTTATATCTGCATGATCATTCATAGTTATTTAATTAAAATATATAAATATTAAGTTTTAATGGGAAACAAGTGCTTGAAACCTCATCATAATGAAATGGAGTGTAGAAACACTTTTGTTGATGAGTTTTATTCATTTAAATAGTTGAATGACCAGAACACCCATTCAATTCTTAATTAAGCTAGCATTAAAGACTATCAACTACTAAAAGTGTTAGGGAGAGGAGGATTCGGTAAAGTGATGCTAGTTCAACACAAATAGAATAGTAAATTTAATTTTAATGTATTTAATAGACTAATTATATGCAATGAAGATTATCAACAAAAGAAATCTGACATCTGAATGGATGAGAAGAAGTGCTAAGATCGAAAGGTAATTGTTGGAAATTCTGGACAGCCCATTCATCGTTAAATTAAAAGAGGCTTTTCAAACTCAATAGAAACTTTATTTGGTCGTGGAATATATGAGTGGAGGAGAACTATTTTAATATTTGAAACATTATGGAAAATTTTCAGAGGACATAGCCAAGTTTTATGCTGCCCAAATATTGCTATCTTTAGAATATCTACATTCAAATTGTATCGTATACAGAGACCTCAAGCCTCAAAATATCTTATTGGAAAAAGGTTACATCAAATTAACAGACTTTGGACTATCCACTAGGAATGATGGACTCTAATTCTCGCAATGTGGAACCATTGATTATCTAGCACCAGAAGTCTTAGGACACCAAGGCTATACTAACAAATGCGATGTTTGGAGTTTCGGTGTTGTACTTTATCAGATGCTAATTGGATGTGATACAGAACAGATCGAATTCCAAAATGCTTTAATCTCTAATCAAGCCAAGGATCTACTATCGCATTTACTTGATGCAAATGTTAACACTAGATACACTCTCTAACAGGCTAAATAGCATGCTTTCTTTGATGACATTGATTTTGATGCATTGGAAAAGAAGAAGATCGAACCTCCATCTATGTTTTTGGAGCATAGTGTATGAAAATTATTTAATCTCCTAGAGATTTAAGTTCTTTTCAAAGAGTTGTTTAGAATAATCAGCTGTTGACACTGAAGAATCCGAATGCGCTAGTTAAGTGAGTCAATTCACATATAATCAATATAAGTCTAAAATTTCAAGGGCTGACACACTCTGCAGTTCCTATGGTGTGCCTAAGTCTTTTTGAGATAGAGAATATGGCATAAATCATGATGTAACAAATTTAAATAAGTAATAATATTTATTACTATTTTATTTAATCATATATTTAAGTAAATTATATGAGCTTAAATTTCACTTTATCATTTATATTCAACTTGTAATATAAGGGACCAAGGCCTCCTAATTTACTATATCTAGTTTTAATGAAATGCTTATTACCAAATTTAGAAACATCCTTGAAACATTCAAAATACAAACAAATATCAACAGAATCTCAACTTATCATATAAAATAATAAAATTTTAATCATTACTGTAATTCAAGTGTTACACCTTGTAACGTGTTTTCTAATTATACTACTTTTTGTAATAATAATAGATGCTTTTCTTCCATCATTTATCTTGCCTTGGCTAGTCTTTAGTATTCCTTAGACAATTTGTACTATGCCTCAATGAACTGAACATTATCCTCTCTTAATTATTTATATTTTTTGTTCAGGGACTCTCTAAAATTGACTTATATTTGATTTAATTCAGATTCTGATTTTGAAATTATGTTCGACATTTCCAGGCGTATCCTGTTAGACTGATCCTGTAATTATGCTATATTCCGTTTGCTCTCTGTAATATAACTCTAAATTAATATTCGATTACATTGATATATCTGAAAGGATAATCAAAAGCCTCTAAGAAGTGGATCTAAGAATTCTAATTTTGGTGTTCATCTGCATTAAATCCATATCTAAAATTATGAACAGGTGTTTGAGTTTGGAGAGTAGTAAGCCTAAAGTCGCTTTAAGCAGAAGATCTCAATTGATTGAGTCTATGTTGCATAGTTTTAACTGTTCTAAGGGATTGCTAAGTCGGACCTAAAAATAAATCAGAAACAATACTGGGATTGAGATGTTTGTAATAAAGCAGTTGCCTTATGTTGATTTCTGAACTCATTAATTTTTATAATGAAATTGATAATAGTTCTATTTGTATTAGCTTTGATTCAAGACACAAAATAAACTTCGTAATTCACTAGATTCAAGAATCAATGCAACTTTATACCATCCAATAATAACTAAATTGGTAAGAATGTCAATTTAAGAAGTCTAAATCTGGGGATATTGGAATTAATAACAATGTATTTAATGTCGGCCTTGGTGTACTTGTTCGGACTACATGGGATGTAATCAAATCAGTTGTCCTGTTGGTCATGTGGCTTACTAGAAGACAAAGATTTGCATCCCTTGTCCCAAAGGATGTAAGGAATGCAGATTAGGTTATGAAATGAACATTAGAAGTTGCTCAGAATGCGATGATGGATATTAACTGATAGGTAAATTTAATAAATCAGATCCAAGGTAAAATGTGCGTGTAATTGACGGTTTTTCAAATTAGAACATCATAATTGAAGGAAGTATATATGGTCTATAATAATCCATACAGTCAGCCATTAAATAATAAATTTGCAATATGTCAAGAGTTAGACTCAACTACTTCGCTTTGTTCAAAATGTCCAAACAACTATTTTTTGAATGAATTCAATTAATGTGAACAATGTCCAACTGGATGTATATGTGGTCAAAGGGGAACATGTCAGTACTGCATGGATGGATACTATTATAGTCCAGTAGCTAATGAGAAAACAGCCACAGTTACTGCGGGTTAGAGATTGCAAAGTGGATTTTATCAATATGGTAGAATAATCAATATTATAAATTATATAGGAAGTGGTAGTTGTGTGAAATGTAACGATCCAAATGCCATATAATGCACTTCCTCCTTCTCATCTTCATGTGCATAAGGATATTATATGAATACGGCTTAGACTGAATGTGTGGCTTGCAATCCTGAATGTAGTGCTTGCAAAACTTCCGCTGGCAATTGCACAGATTGTTAAAATGGATATTACTTATAGAATTCAAGTTGTCTACTCTGCAATGGTAACACTATATAAGATATCATTTGTTTGGATTGTATTCAAAGTGGGTATTGCTTATAATGTGCTGCAAATTTGTATTTATCTAAAGGATAATGCTATACTTGTAGTGAAGGTTGTGTTTAATGTACAAATAGCTCATGTATAATGTGTAATAATGGATATTATTTGAAATCAGGATCTTGTTAAAGTTGCGATTAAAATGTTCAATATTGTGATGATGACACTGGAATTCCTACTTAATGCATTTAGGGATACTTATTGGTTGCTGATATTAATAATTCCAATAATCTAGTGTGCAGTTAAAATACTAACAATTGTATGATGATGGTCAATAGTGGTTAATCATGCTCTAAATGTTCTTCAAATTACGTTTTATATAAAGGAACATGTGTAGAATGTTAAGGGAATATTCCAGGATGCACTGCTTGTACTGATAACAATACTAATTTGGTTTGCTCCTCTTGCTCTTCTAATAACTAGAATGGTAACAATTATTATTTGGATGTTAATAACAATGGCTGCACTCTTTGTAATAAAGGATGCTTAACATGTTCATCAACTGCATGTAATTCTTGTCTAATTGGCTATTATTTATCTAATGGATAATGTGTGCAATGCTAGTAACAAGCTTGCTAAACTTGTAACTCATAATCTTGCCAAACATGTCAACCAGGTTACTATTTAAAATAAGTTGATGGCTAAAATACTTGTATGCTTTGCCCTTATGGTTGCTCCAACTGTAACCCCAATGGGTAGCAATGTTCAGAATGTTTACCTAGTTTTGTTTTAAGAGTAACAAATTCATTTATGTGTTCTATAGAATAATGGTTGCACAATTGGAACCATCTTCTGTGCTGAGTACAATGAGTTTGGAGTTTGTAAGACTTGCATGTACGGTTTCGCCCTTAGAAATAATATTTGTGTTTCTTGTATTGATTTCACAAGTGGAGTATCAATATTGATATAACATTAGTACGTATGCGGAGAAAATGCAGAACCCTGTAATAGTTTTATTCTTGTAGCCATCCTCTTGATTTTGTTTCTTAATTGAATTAATTTAATAATATTTTCATTAACTTCATTTTGTATTCTATTTTTTTTCTCTTTAACTTAAATTTTGTTGACTTATAAAAATAATTAAGTTTGACAACTTTACACGATTTGAAAGATGTTCCAACAAAAATTGAAGAGTTTATTAGATCTTTTCACGAAAAGGTTTTAAATGTAAATCGGATGAGGAACCTTCATTGACAAAGGTCGAATTCGAAAGTTTTTATGTGTATTGAAGTTAAGTGGAAGTTTAAATGTTTTTATAATTTATAATCAAATATTATTTTTGAACTAATCAAAATTTTGTTTATTTCTATACTTTAGTTCTTACTTTCTTCTTTTTTAAATTGAATTATTCCTTCAGAAACATATTTATTCAGATCCATTTCAATTTCTATGAAGATAAGACAGACAGCATTCACTGCTTAATCCATAATATTTATATTTTATAGAATTGATTTGTGGATTTGATTATTTACAAAAAAGATCATTCAAACTTAGTTACATTATAATATTTCAAAGTTTCTTTATATGGGAAAATCTTTTTGGGTTTCTTATTCCCTTAAATATTTATTATCTATATCTAATATGCCAATTATGCTGTACAATTTTTGAATTATAAATATAATTTATGGCATATTTTTTAATAAAGATTTAACTAACTTTAATAGAAATAAGTTACCTTATTATCCTAAAAGTTCGATTGAATTCATCTTAAAGTGGATCATCGCATTATTATAACAAAGCTTTGAATACTCTTATATTTAGTGGCTTTTTCTTTTGGCTTGTTAAGTATTCTATAAATTTAGCTACTTTTAATTCTTCTCTCAGTATTTCTTGACAGAGAGTTTGATTTTTTTGTGCATAACTGATTATTGCCTTACAATAATTCTTAGGGATATTTTTAGAGTCCTTTTATTCTAAAGTAGAAAAACCCTTTCTCTTTTAAACAGAGAGTTTTAGTTGAGGCACAGACTTGGTCTTCTAGTAAAATTGTTGTTAATAGTCATATTTTTTCAAATCTTCTATCAATTTTTATTAAACTTAATGACCTCCTAGATGAACCTACAAAAAATTAACTAGAAGTATACCATAATCTAATTGAATTAGTACTGAAAAACAAAGGGATATTTTGGAGTCATTTCGTTTTAGTCTAAATATTAAGCTTCTTATAGTCTTAGCAAAGCAAAATAAAACTTTTCTAAGGTTCTCTAATACTACGAATCTGGGATGGTAGAATTACCTTATTTTTCCACTTTTATCTAACCTATTTAGTAATATTTACAATGCCAGGTAACTCATTTGGTGTTATCATTCGTTTTTCTTCCTCTTTGACGTCCTAAGGTTTTATCATTTAACGAAATCTTATCTTATAAAGTAATTATATTAAATAGTAAAAACGATAAGCAAAAAGCGATATTTTTCACCTCCAACACAAAGGAACTAGTTGATTTCTTGATATTTATATTATTTTAATCAAAAATATCTTAATCAGGTGATAGAATTTAACAGAAGTTTTGTATTATGAGCCGTATTATGGATTTGCAATGTTAAAAAAAGTAATTTGTTTGAGATTATAATTTTGGGAGGTCTTGAGTTTCTAGGAATCTAAAGGCAAATTCGTAGAGTGCAAAGTGGTACAATAAGGATGAATAGAATTAAGATTAAGTTTATTCTGAGTTTGATTGATTATTGCATATTTAATAGAATATTTTAAATATTTTAAAAAATATTCATTACAAATTATGACGAATAAACTTATATTAATTTATGTTTATAATTATATTTTCACTCCTCCACATCTCAATACAACAAATCCAACAATGCCAGTACATTCTCAATCAGGAAAGCTGCATCAATTCTTGTGAATGGAAGAATGAAAGTTGCCAAATCAAACAGAGCAATAATTATTGCAATCTCAACAAATTGACCTATGAATAATGTCGATAGCATCCAACATGTGCCTTCTTTGATGATAAATGTGAACCTTTTTTTGGATGTTAAGCCTACTAGAATTATGGTGCGAACTGTCCAAGAATATCAATTAATTGCATTTCAATTAGCGATTAACCTGTCTGTGTGCAAAAACCAATCAATTGTTTATAAATTACTGAGTAAAAGTATTGTGGTTATATTGATCATTAAATGGGCAGTAAAGATTCATGCGAGTGGAAAGAAGATAAATGCTAATTCGCAGGATGTGAAAAAGTAAACCAATAAAAAGAAATCTCATCGTTAATATGCTAAAAATTTCATAGTGTTTGCAAATATGATGGAATAGAATGCAAAACTTAATTATTAGAATGCTCTTCATACATCTCAAATTGCAATTCAATTATACCCCTCACAGGCAGATGTCAATATAATTCTATTTAGTAAAGATGTATGAATGCATCCTGTTATAATTATATGGAGGATAGTTACGAAAAATGTCAAGAACACTTCGGTTAAAATGGGTATTAATGTGTGTATAACGATGACTATTTCGAGGGGTTATGCCTTGAAGTAGATTATAAGATGTAAGTGGGGAAATGTTTGATAGAAATGCAAGATAAATCTAGCAATAGTTATTTGTCAATATCTAAATGCTTTGGCATTAACATATTTAAGTATGATTAGAAAATAACATTTTTTGTAAAGAACAATAATAATGCTTTATAAAGAAGTGAATGCAATACCAGTCTAACATAATATGAATGTAATTCGATGGAGACTATAGAATTAAAAAAATGCTAATGGAATAACAAAAATTGTGTACCAATCAACTCATGTGATGATTATGTTTTAAGTTATAACTCTGAAGAAGATGCATGTGCTAAGTTGAATTTAGGTTGTAAATATATCCCTTGTTCAAAAAATATTAATGGATGTTGTGTTTAAATATTTGGATGTTATGGCTATTAGTAAAAAGAACAATGTACAAATAACTCTAAGAATGTTACTGATTTATAACATATTTGTATTTGGGAGTCTGACTCTTGTCGATCTGGAAAATGCGAAGACTTTAATAATGATAGTTATCAATGTAACAATTTAACAGAGTGTAGATATATTGGTACATCCTGTTAAAATAGAAAATATATTTCTTGTGAAGGTTTGGATAGTTATGATTGTGCACAACAAAATTGTTTCTACATAAATAAAAAATGCTATGAAGCCAGCGAGATTACAAAAGATATCACAGAATTAATAAAAAACCTAAATGAAGACGGAGATACTTTCTGTAGGCATTTTTCTGATAAACTAATGTATTGTTCTGATACTAAAAATTGTCGTTTAAAATCTTTATGCAAAAATTATAGTTACTATTGTTAAAGTATGAAGTAATTTGATAATGTTCAATGTGTAAATGTAAATTCGGAGTGTCAACCAATGACATTCTGTTCACAAATTTAATTCTAAACCAAAGAGAAGTGTTATTAAGCTTCGCCTGTCTGTAACACAAACAAGAAAACATGCGACTATGCTTAGGAAACATGCTCTGATTATGCATAAGAAGAATCTTGCAATTTCTAATTGGATTCAAGTCTTTGTAAATGGAATTTGAATTAATGTTAACTACTAAAATGTGAGGACTTAACTAGTGATAAATGTGATTCAAAATATTTGTGCATGAATCCTTAGGCTTGTAGAAAAAATATGTGTATCTCATACCAAAACAATTGTATTACTATAAAATCGAGATGTAGTTTGTACAAGAAGGAGGAAGATTGCTATAAATCAATTAGCACTTTTTGTTTTTGGGATGGTAATTTGTGTTTGAATTCATCTAATTGTCAAGGTACTTCATGCTAATAAATTAATAATTACTGTGCTCTTGAAGAGGATAGAGATTAAAAAGTATCATCGTTCAAAAATTCTTGAGTAATAAAATTTGTATTTGAATATTAAATTTTATTATATTTGTTATAAAATACAAAAATTATGATAACCATTTTACTCTTGATTATTGCAAATGTGAAATCTTAGTCCTAAACTTTTTGTTCTGAAGGCTGTAAGATCTTTACAGATGCTACTGAATGTGATTAACTTAGACCCTTATGTTCTTGGAGACAGGAAACCAAAACTTGCATTAAAGGATATATTAAGCCATAAATAAATATCTATCCGTCTTAAATCACTCAATTCTGTTCATAGAATAAGGATTAATGTTCAATAACCTATGGTTGTTCATATTACAATAATATTTGTACCAGATTTTTAGGGTGTGATGCTTATCAGTCATATTCCGAGGAAGATTGTTTGAATATATCCTATCTTTGTATTTGGGATAATACGAAACAAGGATGTGTTCGTAGTCCTGACTATGACTCTAAGGGTGGCTTAATTAATCAAAGAGCATGTAGTGCGGCTGGTTTGGCTTGGCGAAGTAAAGAAGGATGTCCTAAATATTCGAGCCAATGCATTTTTAATGGAATATTTTGCGTAGAAGCTTTAGGAAGTTGTAGTCAATATTAAACAACAAAAGAGAATTGCCAGAAGTTAATTGGAGGAGATGGATAGTGTACGTAATCTGATAGTGCAACAAATTGCATGGCTAAAACATGTGGAATGTACTAAACTAGTTAATGCAAATCTTATCGATCAGATTGTTTTCTTGATAGAAATAGTCTATGTCAATAGAAATAAAGATGTGTATCCAGTAATGCCACTAAGAAATCATAATGTTAAAATAAAATAGAATAAGATTGTTATTTTGATGGCAAGAGTTGCACACTAGTTCCATTATAATACTGTTCTGAATATTCAAAATCTTAATGCAAAGGCTCAGTGGGAAAGGATGGAATTTGCATATTAGAAAAGGATCAATGCGTTAAATTAGATTGTTAAAATGATAAAAATTAATAATAATATCGTGATTTGGAATTATATGAGGATTATTGTCAAAGTATAAATGTATGTGAACAAAAGAATGAAGGTTGTTATCAAATAGGCTAGGAAGGCTGTAAAAATATTATGAAAATATCTACCGATTGTCTTTGTTACAAATGTATTGTCAATAAATAGGAATGTCTATTTGCTAGTACTCAATTAGAATGTGTGTAGAATTAGTAATCAACTTCTACTATTCCCTGTTATTGGAATGAAGATAAGAATTATTGTCAATTTGCTACTAGATGTTCATAATTATCAAATCAATCTTCCTGTTTGTAATTGAAACCATCTTGTGTATATCGTAATAATAATTGTGTGGATCTAATAGATTTAGACTGTCCTTAAATTTATAATGATAAGAATGGAGATTAGATTTTGCAGAAATATTGTTTATAAAATCGTGGTTGTGCCATTTTTAATAGCAAATGCATAACTCTATTTCTCAGTTGTGACAATTATACAAGTGAGGCCACTTGTTACAAAGATATTTTAAATCAACCATGTGTTTGGAATTATAAAACAAGTAAATGTCTAAATTACAAGGAGAGATAGGGATTACTCTAAATAGAATGTGAATTAATGAGTGACTATTACATATATCAAGATGGCACTTGTCAAATGAAAAAAAGCTGTGTTTTCTTAAATGAAACATAAATTGGTTTAGAAGGGAGTTGCGCTCAATATAAATTAGATTAAATTAAGTCTTCTATTACTGCTTGTTCTGAACTTGATGACAACTTATGCTTATAGTTCGATAATATTTGTAAGAAGGTGAAGATAAATGATACTAAAAATAGTTGTTAAAATCTAGAGTGTAGGGATTTGACTTCAACCCAATGCAAACCTATTAAAGGGTTCAAATTGTAGGACTACAAATATTGTAGACTATTTGGAGATATCTGTTTAGAAGTCTTGCCTACAAATCAAAAAGATTGCTTGTTGTATAGTGCAGGATCTAAATTCTTTCATGACAAATATTGTGTATCTTGCAAGAGAAACGATGAATGCAAAATCCAATAAATTTATTCTCTATAAGTACCCACAAATGAAAACTTCTAATCCAAATTATCGATTATAATGATTATCTTTTATATTTTAATAATATAATGACTGAGGATGTTATTGTTAAAAAACTGAAATTATCTGATGGTATTTAACTATGATTACTTTATTGATAGCCAATTTCGTTTTGCAATATGGTGAACCAAAGTTTGATACCAAATAGTTGATGCAAAGTGAGGCTCAAAGAATTTTCAATCAATATTCTTAAATTATTAAAGATGAGAAGAAACCCCAAGTTTTTGGATTCATAAACCAACAAACTAATTCATTCTTAAAACGAATGGAAGAACATCGTCAAATACTAAAGTAGTAAATAGAGCAGCAACTGAAGATCAGTCAAGGTAACATTCTTCTGCAAAAAGCGTTGCTTAGTTATGAATTAAAGAAAATGAATTGATTATATTTGATAATTATTTACATAATACTCATTCAAACAATAATTTTGGCAATTCATTGAATCTAAGATATAAATTTAAAATTAATGGCAATCCTTAAATGATCCCCCACCAGAAAAATAGATTACCAAATTTAGTTCCCTTTATCCTCTTAGTACACAACATCACCGGAATTTGGATCATCATAAACATCACCATTATCGGAGTAATCTATTTCAAACTCACTGCCAACGTATACTCGTGTAACATGGCTGAAAATAGAAACGTGGCTAATTGTGCCTTCTTTACTCCAAAACCAAATTCGAATATGAGTTCCAAATACACATGTCGATACAGAAATTCATAAACTGGTCTATTCCAATTCCTATTGAACTCTTCGTAATCTGTTGAATTCCACCAATCAGTGTAAAATTAACGATCTCCAAAATGAGTAAGTTCAGCCCAAAAATTACAATAATTCTCAAAGATCATGTTAAATAATGTTAAACACAAAAATATCAAAGGCAAAGTCATTTAAAATATGGAATCAACCAAAGATAAGGCATTTACTTTCAAAATTATGGGATAAATGTGATTGGATACAATCATATATCCCATAATTAACATTGATATGGTGTTTATAAATTTAACAATTACATACCACCATCTAATCTTGCCAGATTGTGGATACTGAGGTTCATAAACCAAAGCAGGAGTCATTATAAATTTGGTGAAATTCCTAAAATTAATGTTATTTGGATAACTGAAAGGATCATTACTTTTTGGACAACCTTAATCAATCCACTCTCTTCTCATTTTGTAATTTGTCATGGTGTAGGAATGCATCTTGAAGAAGAACACACAAGATTGAAATGTTACAAAGGCACCTTAAGGTAAGTACCAATCTCGAGTTAAGACCAAATAATGAGCATAAACAAACATGCAAATCTGACTGACGTGTTGGATTATAAAGATTAACACCTTTGGAATGTTCATCATTGCTAAATATTGAATCAACAAGGCTATGTGACTCCAAGCATAGAACTACTCATAATGATTAATCAATTACCAAAGGCCAGGTTACAATGCACATGAACAGATCTCGACGCATCTAATTATACAACGAGGTTTCGATCCATTAACCGGTCTTCCAATATGTCATGATAGGATTTATGATGAAGTAATAGAAGGCCACGACATATAACATATTGTAGAACCCAACCAATCTATTCTTATTCAATTCAGAATCCTTGTCCATATCATCCAAAAATGATATCCGATTGACGAATGCGTGTTTTCGCAAGTGTTTGATTTTAGCCTGCTTTTGCACACTCTTCTCATCAGGTGTCGAATAGCCAGAACTGACAGAGTCTTGCTCAGGTGGATCAATTTTGCGATGTTTCATATCTAATTTAATAATATTATATATCTGTATATTCAAAAAATAATATGAAACAAAATTTATATTTAATGTTTACACATTCGAATGTTTTTATATTATGGAATTTAGAATAAATTATTATAAATATTTCATGATATCTTTTTAAAATCTGAATCAAAAAATGTTCCAGGCAATACAGCCTTGATGTGTCTGCCTGTTGTGACTAATTTCATCCCAGATTCCTCGTATATATCACAAATTGAGTAAGCAACATTCTTACCTACTTTTTGACAAACTGCATGTACAATAAGAGAATCATTCAATTTGGCAGGACTGATAAATGACAATCCCAATTCAATACTAAATTTAATATTCATACATACCTGACTGTTCTAGATAGATTTCTGTCTCCTCTCAAAATGGCTATAGTTGTGGCACAATCCAAAATAGTAGCCAAGGCACCACCATGAACAGATCCATTCATATTCATAATCTCCTAAGGAACCTTGTATCTCAAAATCAGATGGTTAGAGTTTCTTTCTAAAGCATGTCCTGGCAAAAATTGAAATGCTGAATAAAAGTGTTCTGCATAAGTGTTTTTTATAATTGGAATTTATATGAATCTTTTAAAGATATCCCCGAATTCCTTATGTACCATTTTATTTTATATAAATTTTAATATAATATATTTTTATTCATTTGGCAACTAATATTGTTAAAAAATTATTATATTTATCAAAATATAGAAACTAATTCAATCTATTAAAACTGATTAGGAGTCTAATATATAATTAAGGATATTATTCAAGGTTATTTCGTGAAATATCATCTAACTTAAGAGTTCTAATTAAAATATGAAATATGTGCTAATTCTATTTATTTTTCATATGAATTAACAAAAATAATGTTGGCTCATTTGCAATAGAAAACAACTATCATACAAAAGATTAATATTCAGAAATATTATTATATTTTAAGTAATATATTTAATTTGATTGTTTAATTACTCCAAATTAGAAAATGATTCTTACTTCAATATCAAATTGTTAGATAAATGCATTTGGACTCCACTTAAATTATTGCCAGAAAATATTCTGCAAATGATTACATTTCTGTGTGAAAACTCTATTACTCCTTGAATTTAAAGGTATTTATTCTTTATTTTTTTCAATAATTAGAGGCTATTTTGAATAGAAAATTTGAAAGCTAAAAGAGTGATATAAGATAATTGATATCAAATTTCCCATCAGGGTATTTGAATACGAAATAGAATTTTATTATATAAATAAATATATAAATGATATTTTACTTTATAACACTTTTGGCGAATGGAAATAGCATAATAGTTGATTCTAATCTGAGATGCTCTTGTTCTGAGATTAAGGTTTAGGAAGATTGCAATACAATAATGAATTGCAAATGGGTCAATTCAAAGTGCTAGGATTATGTTTATGAATGTTAAGTGGATATTACAACTGATATTAAATCTTATACGTGCAACTGGAATAGTGATACAAATAAATATGAAGCTTAAAGATTTGAATGCAGTTAATTCAAAAGTTCATATGATTGCGGTAGACTCAAACCACATTGCTTTTGGAATTCTACTGAAATGTGTAATACTTTTACAAGTTGTCCAGATTACAATGAACAGCATTGTCCAATTTATGATAAGGAATGTTCCATTTAGGATAATGCATGTATTGATGGTTTACAACAATGCAAAAATTACACAAGTGAAAAAACTTGTAGAGGTGTTGAATCTGGGGAATAGGAATGCTTATGGAGTAATGATAATTAATGCAAAGGGTAGAATTTAATTGATTGTACATCACTTACAGGATACAAAATATGTGATGTAAATCTTATTGAGTGTAAAAAGAATGCTTAAGGAAATTGTGTGTCAATAACTTGCAGTGATAAAAAGTAGGAGAAGGATTGCACAAATGCGAGAATAGTGAAACAAGGAAAATCAACCTTTTATTTATGCGTTTGGAATAATGGTCAATGTATTGAAGCTACGAATGCCTAACATTTGGATATAGAAACTTGTTCGAGAGAGACTGCTTCAAATTATAAGTGGGTCGATAATAAATGCTAAGTTTGCTCCGTACTCTAACCCAAGATTTTAGAACAATAGAAGGATGGCTATGTGGAATATGAAAATCAGATCGTCATTATATACCTTTCAGCGTCTATTTTAAGCAAACTTGCTATTTTGTTATTATGCATAGACTGAAAGTTAAAAATTGTATCAAATATATCATGATTCATTCTTCATTTTAATCAATTATGATATAATCTTTTTAAATTATAGAGTACTTTCTTTATCTTGTTATTTTATGATCAAGTTTCTCGCTTATTTAGAATCCATAGATTCCAGATCTAGTTCTATTTCTATTTGCGATTTAATATTGATTGCTAAATCACTTGACTTAGACACACACAATAGAATCATTGAGCATTATCTCATAGAATCTTCACTCATTAACCACTTTATCAATTTTCGATGTTCATTCAAGACCTTATGATCTTGAGTTTGTTCAAAAACATACAAAACACCTTCAAATTCAATATTTAATATTATAGATTCAATTGATTTTTGTATTATTTCACTCCTTTTTGGACACCATAATAGTTAATTAGGTTTCTCGCTAATATTTTTGTACAAGGTAAAATCCTAACAAGAATTAACTAGAATAGTCAATACAAATTGATACTTTAATCTTTTTACCACTCAGAACCCAAAAGCTTCTCATCTAGTAACATATTGACTCCAAAAACTAAGATATTTTAACTGAGTTTTGCATTTGAATTTTACTATCCCATTTAAATTATTATATTTTCGGAAATTAATAATATGTTAAAACATAATACAATATTATTAATAACTTATTATTTAAATATAGAAATTATAATAAAGAAGACTTACAATTATACCAGTACCTTAGTATTGTACAATGTTATCGAGGTCCATTCACTATTTTTGATGTGTATCATTTATATTAACCATATCTTTACCATTTTACTTTTTGGAATGGACCAAATCCATAACTTATTGTGTCCTATTTGATTGATTCTGGCATCCTTAAAAATCATATAATCATATGAATATCAAGCATTCGAATGACTAATATTATCTGATTATTAATAATATCGAATTAAGTAGTTAACTTGGTTAGATTCTTATATTTTTGATACATTCAAATTATATTTTGAATGATTCTTGGATTAATGGTGGATTTCGAAAAAATCTCAATTCTGATAAGTCTTCTTTATTGACTCTAAATGTCTTAAATTATCTATTATCAATCATCATATTTGATTGTTATCTTTTAAACTATTGAAACAGTCAGCATCTCTTTTTACTGCCCAAATGCAAATACATTATTTATTGAACTTGATTTTTACATTTTGCTCAAGAATCTATACTATTCCTATTTTCCTTTTATCTTAAGTTTTTCTTTTACAAATAGATTAATTAATAAGGGTTGAATATTATTCATAAATACAGTGTATCTTTCAGTTTTTCTAGAAGAATAGAACTTATTTGCTTACTAAAATGATTAGATGTAAATGATTATTACACTAGTTAAATTTTGTCTTTCAAAACAGCATTAGAGTCAACGTCCAATTATAAACCGAGTAATTTATCAGTAAACTAGACTGATAATTTAACCAACTGTGCTGACTTTTAAGCTTTATTTAAAATCAAGAAATAAATATAAATAAATAAAGTCAAAGCTTCTAATTAAGTAGAATATTTATGAATTCTTCCTCTGTTATTTCTTCTTCTGCATTACATTCAACTAGAATTTGTTGCCATAGATTGTCCTCTAGGTTGCCAATCATCATTTCAAGTTCTTCTTTTGATATTTTACCATCATTATTAGCATCAAACATTTTGAATGCCGCCTTCACCTTTTCAAGAGACATAAGTTTCTCCTAATTCATAGAAGCCATCAAAAATTCTATAATTAAATAAAGATTCTATTGAAATACCTGAAAAGTCCACTTAACCACTCTAATTTAGATCAACAATATGTAATATCTTATTAACCTCTTGTATAGCCAACTCTCTATCTTTTAATACTTGTGAATAACCTTCAATGAGTTCATCCTTGGATAAAATTCCATTTTAATCTTTGTCTAAGATTTGAAATGCTTTGATTAATTCTTCTTGTTCTTGATTACTTGTCATCTAACTAGCAATATAGGAAAGAACTGCTTGAGTGAACAAAGATTCGGCCTTAATTAAATGGTTACTATATAAAGATACTTAAAATCGCTGTAAATTTTATAATACAACTAGATTAACTTGCTCATTTGAATTATGCTTGTCTATCCAAGGATCTGCTAATGCTTACTTGGCTGAGATTCTTTAGTTGGGATCCACTTAAAGCATTTTGGAGATTAGAGTTTTAGCTTCCTTTGAAATCAAGGCCCAATCATTATCTACTCTATTTTTCGAATGTAGTTTACCATTAAATACGATTTTACCATCACTTATTCTTTGCATAATGAGTTTATTGTTTACACCAGTGAATGGAGGATAACCACACAACAGAATATACAAAACTACTCCACATGACCACACATCACATTTTTCGTTATAATCTTTCCTCATAACTTCTGGAGCCATGTAATAAGCCTATACTAATGAAATGACTATTTACAGTTCCAAGTTTTTTAGTCATTTTTTTATCAGCATAATACTTTCTAGAAGTTCCAAAATCAATTATTTTTAATGTCGAATTTATGGATTCATTAACAAATAATATATTTTCTGGTTTTAGATCTCTATGAACTATGTTTTGTTCATGACAATAAACAACTGCAGACAATATGTCTCTCATAAAAGATGCAGCCTTTCTTTCACTAAAGTAACTCATCTTCTTTATCCTGTCAAATAACTCTCCTCCAGACAAATATTCAGTAATCAAATAGTAATTCTACTCATCTTAGTATAGCTCATATAATTTGACTATGTGAGGATGATCCAAATTTCTTAGTATATTCACCTCTGCAAAAAGTCTCTATTATTCTTCAAGTATCAAAGAGCTTTTCTTAAGCTGTTTCATTGCTCTCACCATTCCTTTTAATCACACACATTTCTTACCACTGTTCTTATGAGTCACCTTCCAAACCTTCCCATAGGATCCTTCCCCTAAAACCTCTCCTGTAACATAATATTTGTGAATGTTCCCTTGTTTGAGATTCACAAAAACCTCCACTCCAAGTTTTAAAGTTCCGACCGATGACACCGACTCTTTCCTCTTTTCGCCCTTCTTTAAAGATTCTCGAGATAAATGAGTAATTTTTACTTTCATCTTACTGCACTAACGCTTTCCTTTTTTCTTGACCTTTGTCTTCTCCACCCAAAACAAGTTTAGGACTAATTCCCATCAGTTCGAAACTCTCCTCATGGTCTTTTAGCCCTTCATTACCATTTTACGCTATGATTTAATTGCTATTAAGGTTTTTTAGTGTTTAAGAGTGAAAACTTCCTTTGACATCTATGATCAATTCGATGGTTTATTGGTTTTAGGGAGCAGAACAACATTGAGATCCCATTAATTAAATATTAAATTTTCAATATTGAAACCTAAGTTAAATATAGTCCATTAGTACTTTGTTTATTCTTAATAATTTCGATTTGATTTTCGACTATCAAATATTAGATATCATAAATAAATGGTAATCTTGTGACATTGTAATTTGGAATGACAAATCTAATAACCTATTTTTAGAAAATAAATTTTAAATTATCACATTTTTCATAATGAAAATTGATCAAATCAGAATAATTTATCTAAAATACTCAAAGCCATCAATTCCCATAGCCTACAAACAAATTAGTTCCATATTGTCTATATTATGGAAATATGATATTTTATTATAATTTCCTTCTCAAATCGCAGGACTACTATTTGATTTTGCATTATCACACTAGTTTAGGTAGTTATTTCAAAGGGTGGTGTAGTGAGAGGGTATTTAGCTATGGGAAAATATTGGAGGGAGCATGACTTCAAAGGTTTTTGCTTTGATGGGACTGAGCTTTGAGAATTGCAAATTAACAAGTTATAATGACGAGATGATATTAATATTGAGGTAGAAATGAGTTTTTAAAATGAATAATAATATATATTAAATCAAAAAAAAACTAAGAATAAATGACAACTACTCTTCCTTTTATATCGAAGAACAAGAACTAGTAAATAATCATTATATATGTAGTGTGGAAATGAAAGCTGTTACTTGGCAAAAGGATTCTCACGGATTGTTTGATTATGAGACGAAATCTTTAAGCGTTAAAAAACATAGGGTTGAAGGATCATGCAAAGTCAGCAGAGAAGGTTTGAAAGTGTTATTATTATAATAGAGAATGAAATAGTTATACAAGATGGAAAGGCTAAGGATGAAGCAAACTTACCTCTAACATCCATTTAAGCTTAGGGAGGTATATAAATTATTAATATTCAGACTAATATTTTATTCAACCGAATCAAAACTCAGCAGAAAATGAAAATTTTTTAATCGTTCGTAGTTTAAAAAATGCCGACGGTGTTTAGAAGGTATTAATATTTATTACAGTAAAGGGTTATACATTGTAAGAGGGGGATCTTCTAAAATTAGGCAGAGTTGAATACCACGTGATTGAAATCAGAGACAGCAAGGGACAAATAAGGACAGTGAAGGATGTGTTCTAGTCAGAAGCCAAAATTACACCCTCCTTGGATGGGAATGTAACATAGTAGTGCAAAATATGTTTAAATGAAGAAGAGACCCCAGAAGATCCATTTATCACCCCTTGTAAATGCAATGGAAGTTGTGCTTACGTGCATTTCAATTGTCTTAAACAATGGTTAGAAAGCAGAGGCTACAAAAAAGAATCCGGCAACACAATTTCCTACAGATGGAAGAAGTACCAATACTGATATCCCTTAGATTAGAGTGTGAAGTGTGTAAAGAATTGTTGCCACAATAAATCAGATTCAAAGGGAAAGTGCTAGATTTGGCTGCCTTGGAAAGACCCAATCAACCATATATAATCCTTGAAAACACATAAATCTCAGAAAAGGATAAAAAGGCCTAAAGAGGAATTTACCTTATCAAAGGGACTCCAGATGACTAAATCAAATTAGGTCGAGGTCATTAATGCGAAATTAGAATATCAGATATCTCAGTATCAAGATTACATGCATTTATCAAATATGAAATGGGCAATTTTGTTATAGTTGATAATAATAGTAAATTCGGTACTTTAGTTCGACTTTAAACTCCATACCTGTTGTGCATGGATAAAATAGCCATTTAGGTAAGCTATAACAATATCATTTTCAGGTTGGTAGAACTGTGTTGACATTTGTAATGAAATCCTTTTAGAATCTTAATCCCAATATCCATGGTGCAGGTGTTCAGACTGTTCATATGAGCGATTAATAAAGAGCTGCCTTACAGGGAGGCTAAACTGGATTTTATTAAGGTGCAAACAAAACACAAACAAACAATACCAATAACAACAATTAGAAAAAGAACGATAAGAATTTAGGTTGAATGAAAATTAATCAATTTTATTCAAATTTATTAATAAATACTCTATAAGATCACACTTATATTTGTTCTCATGAATTAATTAGCTCTCTTTATCAATTTCATTAATTTCATTTCATAATAATTGATAAATTAATTGTGTGAGAACAAAATTTACTTATTAAAATATACAAATTCATTATTCCATTTTGAGATAACAATTCATGTCATTAAAGGATTTTAAAATAATATCCAAATTAGGTAATAGATTAAGATATCAAAGGCGACGGATCTTATTCCAATGTTTACAAAGTCAGAAGAATAGAAGACAATCTTGAATACGCTCTAAAGAAAGTAAATTTAACTAACTTATCCGATAAAGAAAAGCAAAATGCCTTAAATGAAGTAAGGATTCTTGCTTCAATTCATCATTAAAATATTATTAGTTACAAAGAAGCCTTCATTGATCCAGTCAGTAACTCCTTATGGTAAAATTTAAATATATAATATATAGTATTGTAATGGAACTTGCCACTGATGGAGATTTATTATAGAAGATATAGAAATACATCAAAACAAATAGTTAATTCTAAGAAAAAGAGATTTTAAAATATGCTTTTCAAATTCTAAATGCCTTAAAAGCACTCCACCAAATGAAAGTGATGCATCGTGATATAAAGAGTGCAAACATATTTTTGATAAACAATGAAGTAAAATTGGGAGACCTGAATGTGTCTAAAGTAGCAAAGTAGGGTTTACTATACACTTAAACTGGCACTCCATACTATGCAAGTCCAGAAGTATGGAAAGATCAACCCTATGATTGTAAATCAGACATCTGGTCTTTGGGTTGCGTATTATATGAAATGGCAGCATTGAAGTTACCTTTTCAAGCAGAGAACATGGATGGCCTCTATAACAAGGTGATTAAGGGTATGTCTACTTGTATAATTTAGGATATTACCAAAAACTACCTAAATCTTACACATTTGATTTACAGAACTTAATAAGAATGATGTTATAAGTTTCGACTGTTTTAAGACCAACAGCAACTTAGTTACTAGAATTAAATTGCTTCAAAAATTTCCAACTTACTCTTCAAAATGCTGGGTAGCTGATAAAAACAATATAATTCCCAAAAAACAAGAGCTATTAAAATATTTTTCCTAAGTCTACCTATAAGTAGGATTAATAGAATTAAAATGAATAAGTTTCTTCCTCTCGTAAAAGGTTAGCAACATTGGGAGGGGGGAATGACTCTTTGCATTCAAACCCAACTAGACTATCTTAATATGAATAAAATAGTATGTGATATGTATTTATAAAGATTAAGTCCAAAAGATTAATAAAAATCATCAATTAAATAGTCTAGACCTTCAAAATCTTAAGCAGGATCATAACTCGCTAAATAAAATACTGTCAGAAGGATATTTGCAGAGCAAATTCAGCAAACTTGCCGTCAATAGCATATTATAAGAGAAAATTAGAAAATAAATTATCATGCCAAGTCTATAACAAAAAGCATCCCCTTTTTCTCGTAAGATAAGCTCTAGACAAATTAACGAAACTACAATACTACCTTGTATATTATGATTATGTCATAGTAAATAATAAAGATAAATTCTTTGGATTAAATAAAATTGTATTAAATCAAACAGAATTATCCAGGACAATTTTGTTAATCCCTAATCTGTTCCTAATCCATAGTTTACGTCTTCTTTGACTCAAACCTTTTTAATACAATTTGATAATTATTAATTCATTATTTAGTTGGAACATCCATTTAATATTGGTTTTATGAAGGTATCTCTTGGTTTGCAATTGAAAATTAGTTATATGAATATTAAATTTCATTTTAATCAATCTTATCTTTATAATTTTCGAAGAGATCAATTCCAACTTCTTCATTATTATTGTTTAACTTATCCATGTTATAGTTTTATTACATTCCTAATTGTGTTTTTACAATTTACTCCGAGAATTCTTTAAAGTAATTTAATGAAATTTCAGCATCCTTGATTAATGAAATTAAATTATTAAGGTTGGGTGCTTTAGAATCTCTTGTTTTTCTTAATTTATTTCGAAAACTGTTTTGATCACTTTTGATTGAAATGGATTTTGAGTTTTGCTGGCTGCTGCTCATAATTTTACAATATTTAAATATAATATCTATATTTAATATATCATCAATAAAGACCTCTTATGTCAACATAATTTATTAAATACTTTACTTTGTTGACTCTTCCTTAAGGCTTTTAAACCGCAATAGGCATTTCCGTTTGGAGACCTCTGTGTGTATTATTTCTTGATAGACTCTAATAAATGCTGTTATTCTACTAAGTTTTAGACAATAATTACAATTTTTTTCTTTTTCATTTTATCGATTGACCTTCTCGTTAGTTATCACAGGCGTCAGATCATCTCCATATAATTATAAAGAAATATTTCTTTATCGTGTATTGAGGACACATTTCATTAGTTTTTAGCGCGATTCCTAAATCTATCTTAATTCTGTTTAAATATTATCATCTATTTTCTTTTTAAACAACTAATACTCATTTATTCTATAATTCGATTCATTATATTAAGCCTTTTATTTCTTCTTTTTCTTTTGACTATTTATTACATTTGTTTTATTAACATCCCCTTAGGTAGAATGAGATAAGGAAACCTTTAATTATTCAAATTTATGAGTCATAATTTCCATTTAGAATATATTATCCAGTCTCGATGAATTTAGTTCATTACCAGTGTTTTAGAAATGATCATTATTTAAAGTTAGCTATTTATTATAATTATTTTTTTATTTGCTCTATTGCATTGTATTAGACCTCCCTCTGACATTAGGTAATACTATTTGTTATTACTATTCATATTTAGGAGTTGTATTTTGACTAATGAATCTCATTATAAATAAAATTATATAATTGTTAAACACAAACATTTATATTTTTAATAAAATTGTCCTTCATTTCTAAATTAATTACTAATCCATTTGTTGGATATCCTATTTATTTTAGTCATTCTATTCTTCTTTCTAATAATAAACTGATTTCTCGCCAAAATTTCTTTTAAATCTATGATCTATAGCCCATTCTTTAGGTAAGAATTAAGGATCCATTGAAGATAAGAAATGTTTTCTGAAAATCATAATAAATTCTTCGATTTTCTCATCAGTGTCTAATTTTTTAACTACAGCTTCTCCATGTGAATTCTTTAACTCCTTTTTCAATTTATCATTAATTTTTGTCAACTCCTACTTATCAAATTCAGCAGGTAATTAGATGAGGTCTTTAAATTGATTTCTGATATCTTCATATTGCATCATATCAAAATGCTTACCTGCTTTTGTCAGACTCTCATATTTTTTAAGAACATGACTCAATTTATCAACGACTAACTTTTCCTCTCCATAATGCTATAAAGGAACTTCATACAATTTGGCTATCTCAGCCCTTTTCTTATCTTGTTGAGCTGAGGCTTTTTCGTGGCAACGAGCACATAGAATCACAACATCATGAGCTCTGTGAGATTTATAGTGATTAGGTAAGTAATGTTTGTACATATAAGGGATAATTTAGTATTTCAATATATTAGTAGAAGCACCACAAATAACACATCTATTGGACCTTTCCTCATTGTAAAATTTCATTTCTTTTTCATCAAATTCACAAACAGGATCAAAATTGAGTTTGATGCTCTTTTCATCTAAATATTCTCCGAGTCCATTCTTTACATACCAGGATATTTTCTTTTAATCACAACAACATAACTATTATCCACTCAAACTATAAATACGACAATTACTATAAACAGGTTTATGAGTAGTAAACTTTTCCTAAAATTATAAAAATCTTTATCTCTTTTATTCTTGATAATCTTGATGATGCTTTTTAGTCAATTATTCAATCAGTCCAATCACCTTTAAATCATCTGTTTAAAATGGTTCTTGGAATTTTATATGTCTATATATCTTTTATGGTAATAAGACATCTTAATTATCAGCCAACTATTTTTTTAAATATCTTAAGAGTTTAGGTTCTTTAAGATCGGTTGAGAAGTGAATGCTTTTCTATTCCTCTTCAGTGTATTATTACAATAAAATTTCCCGTAGAACAACTAGATACTTACAATCAAGGGCAGCATAAAATAATTATTCTTCAGTTAATGGTCTAGCAAACCAATCACTCTTTTATAATCTTTTTTTATCCTCTCTCTCGAATTAGACTCCACAATATTTCTTCCATAATGCAATCAAACTTAAATCTGGCTCTTTTTAAGCTAACACTTTTAAATCACAATAGTTATTCACCACAATTTAATATTCATTCTTCAACCATTTCAAATCTTGAGCACCACTATAAAATATTTTTATGGCATCATTTTTAAAAAATTCTCTCATATATTATTCTAAATTCAAAGCTATTGGATCAAATAAATATATTTCCTTCCCATCAGATATTTAAATAAGACAGATTCGATTATTGCTAAATTCAATATCAATACCAAAGGCCTATCCTTCTAATTTTGGTAATAAATTCTCAGAGTTTATATACATTAATTAAAATGCTAAGAGATTTAATTAATAATCACAAACCCTTAAAAAATAATTTTGAACGCTTATCAACTCTCTTTCAATGTGCTATAAATGCCTATAAATACCCTTTAAAGTAAATTACTTAACAACCTTTTATTAAGTGGAAATCATCTCTCCTAATTGGGAGAATTATCAGGGTATTATTGTGTAAAGGACATCCACTAAAGAATGCTTCAGCATCCCGTTGGTTAGAGAATATTAATTGATAAACCCAGAGTTACACCTGAAACATTCAAAGTAGAAGAGTTGTTAAAATTGAATCAAAATACTTTTGGGTAGCATTCATCTTTAATATAAAGTTATCAATATGGAAAATTTATGAGGGATAGAGACTTCTCTAGCAGTGAAAGACCAATAGTTAAATATATTCCAGATTTGGAATTGGCATATGTCTATCAAAGATATAAAGAAGTATAATCCTTTAATATAAACTAAAGATCCATGATTTTATACATGTGCTACTCATGTATGACGTAAGTGTCTATGATGAAATTGTTGTGAAATGGTATGAAATGGCTTAACTTGGATTACCATCAGCAACCTTAAGTGCATTTGTTGGGTCATTCAAATTAAATTGTTAGGAAAAACAAAAATTATTAGAAACTTTACCTGAAATTTTGAAAAGGGCCAATAGAAGTGAATTTATTATGAATGTTTATTTTGAAGAACACATAAACACAGATCTTACACAGCTTAGAAAATCCTTGAGATTATTATGATAATAACTAAAAAATTCCAATTTTTATTTAATACTAATGTTCATATTTATTAAAATCCTTTCACGTATTCTTATTCAAATTTCTTATTTCCCATAAAATCTAATTCATCTATATCATTCAATTTATTCATTGCAATCTCTAAATGAATATATGATTATTATCCTGGAGCTCCTAAAATATTTCTCTCTAAATTTAATTGCATAGCCAATCCAGAACCATAAACTGCAGCTGCTCTATGTAATGTCTATTATTCTTCAACGAAATATCTCTTATATATTATTCATAATAGTATACCATCAAATGCTTTTGCTCCATCACTTAATATATATATTTAAATTAATATAAAATTCATACTAATCTTCACTTTATATTTATAATCCTTTTAATTAATAAATTATATTATTTTTTGGATGAAGTTGCTTTAACTATTAGAGCATAAATTCTTTTCCTCACATCATGGAAGCAATCAGTTAGGTTTATGTCTAAGAAAACTTCTTTAAAGCAAACTGACAAATTAATTGAAAGTTATTAGTCTTAGTTGTCTTTTTGCTCCAAAACCTACTAATTATTGATAATTTTGATAAATATTTAAATATCAAATGACAATTATGGCTAAAATTATCCAAAATCTTCTTCATTATAAATTTAAAGAAAATTTCATAAAAAAATCTCTTAATAAATCATTCGTAAAATTCAACTACTCCTGTTTCACTTCTATGACTTTATTTAACTCTAATTCCTCCACAGGCACTCTTTTTTCTAGATTAATCTATCATCTTAATGTTTGATGCTCCCAAGATAGAATTTATGATTTTAGATTTTTTATTTGCAGTAGTTTAATTTTGTTATTGCATTTTTTCTTCTACTTATAAAATGATCATAAGTAATTCTTTAATTTCGGGCAAGGGACAAATCATTTTAATCATTTCTACTGATTTGACTGACCTCCTTAAGATTTCTTTGAAGATCATAACAGTATCCTCGATTGACATAATTTCTGGTTAAACTAATTCAACTATAGAAAAATGTTATTCAGGTGTTTTGCATGGGAGGGTCTTTTTATGATCATGATCTAAGAAGGAGCGTATATTAAGAGAATCCCCAGTCTAGGCTGATCCTCTATCTTCATAATTTTTTCCATGACTAGCTGATGATATTTCATCCTTTAATGCATTATTTTCTTGAATCAATTTAATATTTTATTAAGTGATTTACTGATTAGCTTACTGTAGGGATGTTAAATTCTATGTATAAAGTAAATAAATACTTATTCTTAGGCCTTTAATTTCTCAGTAAACATTTTTTTTAAATGATAAAATTCCTATTAGTATTGATTGAATCCTTCAACTAATTCTATGACTGCATGAGGAGTTTTATCAAAGCTTCTAACAGAAGCTTGAGATCTTAATTTTTCTGGTATTTAAGGACTCTATTCATAATGCTTAATTTCACTTTCAAATTGGTTCATTTATTATTAGAGCAAACTTAATCTGTTGTTAATTTCTTAATTCTTGTCCTATAACTATTTATTTTAATCTAATAACTATTTAATTTCTGAGTTTTTTAGTTGTATTTGTTTTTTTTACTTTTCAATTTCATCCTTCATTGATGAAATTTAGTCATCTAGCTCTTTTTATAAAGATTAAAGAGTTCTGTTTTAATTATAAAGATCTATGTTCTTTTTATCCTTTTCTTTGATTTATTAATTTAATTTCTCCAATCTATCATGTTTTTCTTCATCTAATCTTTTAGTTTAATAGGTTTATTATTGTTCTAAATGTTAGATTTTTAATAAAAGTTTACTCTTCTCATCATTAAGATCACTTAATTGTTAAGCGTAAGTCTTAAGCTGAGTTTATTCTTTGCTTTCTTTCTATTCCTTTTCTTTCTTTTACTTCTTGATGGATGAAGATTATTATTGTTGCATTTCATCGATTTATTTTTTTTTCGAATATAGTTCCTTTGTTAATTCTTAAATTTATTCATCTTAGTTGTGAAGTTTATTATAAAGTTCTTGAATTTGGTTTTAGAAAAGTGTTTTCATATTTTCCATTTCTTAATTAATCAGCATCTTTTCTTCGCTCTTCATTTGGCTTTGTTGGACAACCAATTTAGTTTCATTTTACTTAGCTTATAAGAGAGATTGTTTATTATTTTAAATTTCATTTTTTAATTATTAGATTTCATTAGAATGAGCTTAAGTTTCATTTCTCAGTTACAATTTAACTTGTTCCAATTCTAATTTAAGAGTTTTATTTTCTGATAAAAGATTTTAATTCATTTATCTTAGTTTCTCATATTCTTCAAATATCTATTATTCTTATTCTTCCTTCTTCTCCAATACCATTTAAATTTAATCAGAAATCTTTTGATTCTCTTACATAACCTCATCGTTTTGTTCCTTAAAATAATCAATTTATTAAGTTAATTCTTTAATTTACTCTTCATATTATAAAAATGCATGATCTATTTATTCCCTCTGCTTAGTTAACAATAGAGTAACAACTTCTCTGGCAATCTGAGCAATACTTTGAGTAGCATCTATAGTTTTAGCCTCCTCTTCTAAAGAACATTCTTATATAATATTTGCTAATTCATCTTTGCATAACTTGCATTGCTCACATTCCTTATAAGAATTGGAATTCACGTGTTATAATTGATACATTTACATCTATTAGGTTAATTAACTTTATAGCTAAGAAATCAAGATCTTTTAATTGATGCACTCTGCTTATAGTTCCTCCATAGCCCTATTATGTACCTCTGGTATAGTATTACCAGTCACTTATTAATAGAGCAATGCTTCTTTAGACTTGAATTCGTTAATTACTTTCTCATCTTACTTTCTATACTCAGTTTCTTTTAATAGCCTGACTTATAAATTTTAAATCTAAGCTTCCTATGATGTAATTATTGATTCCTTCTCTTCCAAGGCTTTCATTTAAGTTTCAATCTAGCTCTTCAATTTAGCAATAAATTTATTGCCATCACTCATGGTCTTCTCATATTCTTGTAAAGCCTTTTATCTCTCATTATCTTCATTATTTTATTGATTTTTTAGAGCTCTAACCATTTGATCTTTGATTTCCAATTAAGCATGCAATTCTCTTAGTTCTAATTCTATGGCCTCCTGCATTCTTTTTTCATTTTCAATCATTCCTTTTGTTTATTCATTTAAGTCTCTTAATTTCTAATCTTTTGAATCCAATTATTACTTCAATTATTTAATTTACTACTTCGCCACTTCTAGATATTTACCTCTTAATATTTCTAAACATGAATAATCCTTATGCTTTTCTTAAACTAATTTAGTCAACTCTTCCTATTCTTCAAGCTTTTAAGCTAATACTAAATTTTCATTCTCTAATTTTCTTTATTACTTCTTCATTCCTTATATTTCGTTTTCCATGTATCTTTTCTATTTTTCCCATACTCTATTTTCTAGGCGAGAGTTTTAAGTGTTTTGATTTTAATGAGACAGAATTTATGGTTTCTTAGGTTCTGGATCAACATTTTTAAATTAAAGAGATAGAGAGTTTTCATTTGAAAATTCAATGCTTGGAGCAATTACTTAAGGGAAGATATTTTTAGCATCACCTGGTGTTACATGTTACTTTGACCAATCTACAATTTTATTCATTCGTTATGGAGTCATTGATTCCAAGTAAGATCCTCCTGATGCATAGAAATCTTATAATTGTTGTTATTATTGAGGCACCAAAGGAGGCTTGATTTCCTATTGATTTATTGGTTGTTATTGAAGAGGTTTTCTTTTTTAATCTACTTTTAAGGATTTCAACTCCCTTTGTTCAACTTCGCTATCTGTTGCATAAGCATCCACTTAAGTTCGATTTCTTCGAACCTTCTGAGGCTAAACCTCTGTATTTTCTGTGTGCACTAATTTATGGAGATATTTTTATGGTGTGTTATCTGAGAATTCACTATAAGAAGTTATCGTTATATCTGCATGAGGATAAGGAATATTCTCTATAATCTATTTCAAATCTTCTCCCTACTTTGAGTTTTAATCCCTTCTTTTGAAAAGCAGATCGTCTAATTCATTGCCGCGGCTCATTATTCAAATTTTAAATAAATTTTATTGACCTTTCAACTGAAAAACTCTTAATTGTTTAAGAATACTGGAAGTTATTATATCCCACCAACTTCTAGTTCCTCTCCACAACATAAGTGATCAATATGATGAAGGAGGAATAAATCAAAAAAGAAAATGAATATTATCTTTAGAATCGAACATTTTATTGAATATCTAAAATAATACTAAAATTAGGATAAACTAAATTTATATTTCACCTACGCTTCATTATTCAATAACTGCATCAATTGGGTCACCCAAAAGAAAGAGAATTTCATTATATTCTCAATCAATCCACCCCAACTAAATCTTTTTTATGATAAAATAAAGCTGAAAGATTTCAATTTAGAAACAGTTACTATAATCTCAAAGGTTCCTATACGTTTGTTAAAATAAGATCATTTTATTATTTACTAACCATAAGGGGTCTTATACTGATGTATTAATTTAGATTTTAAAGTATTTTAATAAGTTCTCCCTCAAATAAAGGTCTAAATTAAATAGAAATCATTCGAACATCTTTGGAATAACAATCTAATCCTATAAAGAAAGAATTTTTGGTTAAATTTTATTTTTATAATTTTTAACTCTCACATTAGTGTATTTTAGAGCTGATTTTAAATTATTTTTTTGAGTCTGTAAATGATAGACAAATGTAAATTACTGAATTTATCCACATAACATAATACGAAGAAGCATTTGTATGTTTGAATTTGAATAAAATTCAATCAAAATAATTCAAGTTCCAGATTTAAGATGCCAAGGATTTAATGATCCAATCTATTCCCAATAAGATATATATTTGAATGAAATGTGAATTGAGAATATATGTTTATAAATTTAATTAAAAATGTCAAGAGTTTAAACAGCAAAGAGTTAATAAAATATTCGTTCAATTGAGGAAGAGTTGGAACATTAAATAAAAAAATCTGGGCTTCTTGATGCTGATAGAAAGAATTTTTATAATAACGCTGAAGAGACAAAGCGTAAGAACAATGAAATCATTGAACAATTAAAAAAAGAGAATAGGGATTTAAAGAAACTGTAAGATGAATTAATTGCAAATAAAAGAGTATAAGAGTTTGCAAATAGTAGGGTGCAAGTGCTTCTTTAGCAAAGACATAAGGGGCATTCATATCTTGGTCTGGAGACATAAAAGATGAGAATTATTGGAGACGTAAATTGGATGATGCCAAACACTTAACAAAAGCCAAAAAAGAAAGATTGATTCAGTTGCAGGACAAATTGAATGAAGTAAGTGACACTAAATTTGGAGTTCCAGAAGAATCACCTTTGATGAGATAAATTCGAATATTGGAAAATAACTTGGATAAAGTGATGATCAAATATAATGAGGCATAATCAATTAGAAAAACATATGAACAAATAGTGAAGAGATTGAAGGAAGAAAGAGTTGGATATGATAATTAATTAGCAGCTATTGAAAGATCATTGAAAGGAAAGGAGCATGATTATGAGGAGCTATTGTTATTGGCTCACGATGCCACTCATGCAAAGGAGTTGGCTTAGGCTGAGTTGAAGAAGTATGAACACAAGAAGGCAGCAGTGAGAGAATTAAGAAAGACATATTTGGATGCAAAGAGAAAGGCAATTGAGGAGAGAGAGAAGGTTATATAGAAGTTGGAGAAAAGAGAAAAGGATAATGTATAGACTTAGGTGGAATATAATACATCCAATATTCCTATCCAGGAGTCATCTAATCCGAATGTGGATACAAATATCTAGAAATAGAAGTTGGCTGATTATGAAGAGGCATTTCATAAATTGAAGGAAGCTACTGGATTCAGAGATGTTAATGATATCATTTAGAAGTTTACTAGTTAGGATGAGACTAGCAAATCTTTGAGTGATCTTAAGGGAGAATATTAGGATAAGATAGAGTAATTAGTAACTGAAAGATAGAAATTGAGGGATCATTTAAATGATTTAAAGTATGAGGGAGGAGAAGCATTAACCAGAAAGTAAATTGATGAAGTAAATTAAATATTGTATTATAGATTGAAAACAATGTCAATAATGCTATTAACAAATGTGAAAGGACTAAATTGAAATATGAGAGAGTTCAGAAGATATTAGTTAATGTCAAGGCTGGTATTGAACATTTGTATGAGAAATTGGAGTTCTTTAAATTAGAAGGAAAACCTAATATTGTGATTTCTGATGACACTTTAGTTGAGGGTTTAGCTTAGGTTGTTGAGAAGATGAAACTCATCTTGCAATTGATTAAGAATGATGCCTCTTATCGTGCTTAGGATTTCAAATAGACTTGGAAGGATTTCAATAAGGAACATATTGATTAATTTATCAATTTGAATTTAAGAGATAACAGTTTAATATTATTGTTTATATTGTAGACATCAAACCAGAGAATGTTAGTAGAAATATTAGAGTTAGAATTCAAGACAAGGAAGATGATGATGTTAGTGATGGTGAAATTGAAGATGATATCGATTAGGAGGTGACAGCCAAATTGAAATAAAAATATGGAGCTTAAGCTAAGGACAAGAATGCCAAGAAGTTGAATAAACCAAATAAAAAATGATTATTATTAAATATGTCTAAATAGTAAAATCTTCTGTATAATTTCAATGAGATGACTCCAGCCCAACAAACTATGTTTCTGAAAGCCAAAACAGAGTAAGAAAAGGAGAAGGCTTGGGCAGAATTAGAAAATAAAAAGAGGAGGAAGAATACAAAAGATTAATTCTCTTGACAAATTCCTAGACATAAAATCCTTAAACTTAAAAGTGAATCTAGAGAAGATTTCTAGTGATTCCGAGTCATCTGACTCTTTATAATCTGAGAATGAATTTCAAAAAGAAGAGGCGCAATTTCAGTAGAAAGTTGAAGAGAAACCCATCATTGTAGAACCCAATAATGAGCAATTAGACACTTACTTTAAATTGATCCAAAATGCACAACTTAAAAGAGATCAAATTTACTACCTTTTGATGAAGCATTATTGTGATAATGTTATTGAAGGAACTTTTGTTAAAATCAATGAACCCAATCTCTTCAGAAGAAAAGAATAGAGTTATGCAATTGCTTAGGTATTGGCTGTTGTTGAAGGAGAGAAATCCTATCAATTAGAATAGACTCAAACCTATAAATTGCTTAAATTATAATTTGGATAAGTAAAAGAAACTAAATTTAGGCATATTACTCTTATTTCAAATCAATAAATTCCAAAACAAGAGTTTGTTGTATGACAAAAAGATGTGAAGAAAATGGAATTCAAATTCCCAATAAAGAATATCTATTAAGAAAGTAAAGGTAAATGCCATCATTTACTATTAACTAGAGATATAATTAAATCCACTTCCTAATGAACAGATGATCAAATTAAAGATAGAATTAACCACAATTTAAATAAATGGATCCAGAATCCTAAGTCCAATATTCATTTTAGAAATTTGCCGGTTTACTAAAATTTTATCAAGAAACTTATCTCCATCAACAAATCCATCATAGATTTAGGAGAGGAATTCATTGCTGATCGATAAGATCCTGGAGAAGGTGAAACTCAAAAAAAACATTTAAAATCAGAAGAAACTAGCAAATCTTAAGATATTAAAAATAAAATAGAGAAAAAGCAATTTTAAACGAGGAGCATAAAAAGATAGAATAACCTCTTAAATAATTTAAAGAAGCTCAAAAATAGAAGGTTGAGTCTTTTAAAAAATAACCCTAACCAGTTAAATAGTAATAAGTGATAAAATAGGTAAAATAAAATGCTAAACTTTCTATTAATCACGAATATTAAAAATAACTAGATTCTAAATATCTAAGACAATATCAAAATATAAAAACAATAGATGGTAGTGAATAATTTAAAGCTAAAATCTTTAATATACATAGTAGGGATCTCCCAATTGATTATATAATAGATTCGATGATGATTTTGGAATGATTTCCAATTTATATCATCTATAATAATTCATTGCTATCTCTATTGATAAATATAAATTGAAATACTCAATTTAAAGGCAAATTTAGGTTTATTATGATAAACTTAAGGCTTGTACAATAATTTCAATATTTGATTGTAGTATATTTCAACTTCTTTGTCACTAATGAAAAATATGCTTTCATTTTGATTTATATATTACAAAATAACCATCTATTTTAAGGGTTTAAATTTCTTTTTTATATTCTTTCAGCACTTTGTTTATTTTTATAAATCCTATAGGAATATATTTCAGTTAAATTCCATAGATATTTAATAAAATAATATATCCAATTCGTTGGATATCTTACTATTACCCTAATGGACTTCATTATTATAAGTTATAGAGTGGATTATATAATTTGTAAAAAATGAGTGAGTTTGCCTTATTAAAATTATTTAAAATTTGAAATTAAGATTTAGATATATGTTTTAAAACTTCAGAAAAGTTATCATAAAAAAGTCTTGAAATTAATGAAAAATTGATATGAAAATATCATATATAAAATAATTATCATTATAAAATATTTATTAGGATGTCTCTTTATGCTTAAATGGAAAAGAATGCCTAATTTTAAGCAGAGCTCTAGAGATACGAAGAGCAGGCTGACTTTCTGTTTCGAAAGTAGCGGATGGAAAGAATAGAATCCTTTACGGATCAATTTGAATTTTTAGCAAATGAATATCCATGTGCTGTTTATTATTAGGTAGAGCAGTGAATTAATAAAAATAGGGGTTAATTTATAATTCTGTATATGCTGCGTATTAATCTGCGAGAACTTAAGATGAGGAAATGAGATAGAAGTTTGTGAATGTAATTATAATTTTTGAGTGAAATAGGCATAATCAGTTTAGGAAGTTTATCAGATAGCCTAACATATAGATGATCCACCGCATTGGACGAAGTAAAGACTGCGAATAATGGAGGTATTGTTAAGAGACAAGTTCAGGAGGAATGCTGATATTCGAGATTCGTTGAGAGCCACAAATAACTATAAATTGTTTCATACATTTACTCACTCTACTCCGAGCAACCAGTTTTGGGGAGTAGTAGATGGGAAGGGTGACAACCAAATAGGAAGATTGCTTGAGCAAATCAGAACTGACATTAATAATTATGAGGATCAAGACAAGTGGTTATTGATGACATTACCAATTGAATAAGAGTCAAAAATGATTCCGAAGGTGGAGTTGAAGGTTTTGAAAGGTAAATATATTAAATTAATAAATAGAGGGAGAGAACTTGCCCAAAATAGAGATGAAACATTCAGCATTCTTATATTTTGGATCTCATCAAAGAAATCATGTTCATTTGGCTCATCCTTCTATTTCCAGAAGACATGCAGCCATTTTTGTCAATAACTAATCACAAGTGTGTTTGGTTGATTTGGGTTCCAAGGGAGGCACTTTTCATAATGAGCAATTTGTTGAACCCCATTTACCAGTGGTATTGGCTAATGAGGACAAGATTAAGTTTGCTAAGAGTACTAGAATATATTAAGTGTTAATATCTTATGACGATTGTAAGAAGTGGTTGAAGGATAAAATTGATAAGTTGCGTAATGATTTGAGACAGTTGGAGCGTATAAACAAAGGGAAGATGAGTCAAGAAGAGTTGAAAGCAACATTGTCTGGAGCTATTGAAGATACGATTCTGATAAAGAATTTACCAGAAAAAGCTAGTCATTTGGAATTGATGGAATTATTTAGAAAGGAAGGCAAGATAAAGGAATTGAAAATTCCAATTGATCGTCAAACAGGTAATACCAGAAATGTAGCATTTGTTAGATATGAAAATGAGAGAGATGCTAAAAGATTAATCAGTGACCGTAATAAGGTATTTGAGTATAAAAATGAAAAACTCAAATTAAAATTAGTTGATTATGCTTATGTTGAAAAGTTCTAAGAGGAATTAAGGTGGGGAATCACTGAACAATAATCATAACCACCTCAACAACAATAATAAATCTAATAACCAACACAATTGGTTTAAGTCCCGATTACAAAACCGGTTGAGGTCAAATAAAAGGTACCTGAAAGCAGCAGTTCTTCTGATTCAGACAGTGATTCTTCATCGGATTCATCTTCTGATTCCAGCAGGAGTAGATCTAAAAGAAAGAAACACAAAAAGCACAGACACAAAAAGGATAGACATCATAAGAAACACCATAAAAGATGATATATATTTATTTAATAAAAACATCTTCATTAAAAATATAAAGTAAATCTAGATATTTAACAACATAAATCATTTTAGCACTAATTCTGTTTTATCTTGTCCCAAACTAAATGGACCTTTGAATACTGAGTTGTATTTATAATACCCAGACGTGCATTACTTGTATGAACATTCTAAACCGTAAATCAATATCTCATCTATCAATAATTCTGAGTGACTTTAAGAAATCGTAATCTTTATACTCTTCTCTTCAACTGCTAATTTTATATTAATAATTTCAGCTTCAAGTGCCTTTTCTTCATCTTCAAAATTATCTAAATCTGCGAATACTCCTTTTGCTTCTTGGTTTAATGGAGCTGCAATAATTCTATAATGATTATCTAAAGATTTAAGATTTTTAATCATTTCTTTTGTATTTTGTATCACTAGGTATCCACTTCTTAAAAATATTGGAACTATTTCATTGTATGAACAATACAGAGTATGATCTTATTTGCCCTTCAATTCCAATCCAGTAATGAGATCATACCAGTTCGAATCTGGGAAATATGCAATTCTAGTAACTCCTTCTTCGAGAATTGGGGCACCCATCAACTCCTCTCCTATCAACAATTGAGTGTCCATTACAAAGTCTCTGTATGTAAGATAGTCCTCAGGGAAGATGAAAAACAAGGGATTTATTACTAATATTTATTTATTATAATATACTTGAGCCATGATTTTATTCTCTAATAAAAACAGAATAAAACCATTTCAATAATGTATATCTGAGATGGATGTTTTTTTAAGCAGATTGAATAACATGAAAGCCAAGATTGTAGAACTCTTATGGTTTCGATAAATCATTATTATGGTTTCTGAAAAAGGGGTAAAAGAAGGCCAGCTAAATCCATCTACAACAGAGCTTATCGTTTGTGTCACCCATAAAGCCACAAACATCAGCTCCGACCATTGGAATTCCGAATATTTAAAATTAAAATACTTGTCCCAGCGATAAATAAAGGAAATCCCATGATGCTCCATTATCTCCTGTCCAATGTTAAGCATATTTACCAGTACCTGGAAATGTAGATCTGGTGATTTGGAATGGCTGCACCTTCCCCAATTCTTTTTGAGCTTAATAAGTATAGTAAGAATCCATGATTCCATAGAGATTATGTACATCCTTATGTAAATATTGGCCATGATGTAACAAATGAGGAGGCAATGTCTTATTAGCCAATGGTATTTATCCTGGGATGTATGGAAAGATGATTTCATTATTCAATTTGTCTTCTTTTTTAGGGTGATCCCTAAGATGATTACTCCAATCACATTCTCCTTCACAGAAATTAGCTGGTTCATTCATATCAACCCATAGACCATCGAATTCCACTTATTCATATAGATGTTCATGCATCTCATTCCAATATTTACTGATATTTGGATGAAAGAAATCAGGGAAATAGGAATCGCCAGGCCAAACATATCCCTAAAATCGATATCCAGTATATGGAGAATATAAAAAAACATCATACTCTGTTCCCTTTCTGTAGCCTTCATCTTCACTTCCATATTTCACTCCAACAGCCACATCTAACAATGGAATATATCTGACACCCAACCCTTTTAAGTATTAAAAGTCCTTCTTTGGAAATTTATGCTTATCAACCGAGAATATTTATCTATCATCCATATAGTCAAGATCAGTCCAGATTATATCAATTGGTATAAGATTTTTCTAATACTATTATACAACATCTATTAAAACACTGCTATTTTTATATCCCCATCTGCATTGATGAAATCCAAATCCCCAAAATGGTGGGAGCATCCAACCACCCAAATATTTATGATATTTTTTAATTGCAGATCTGGGAGAAGTGTCACCCAAAAATAATTTTACATGGATGATTCCACCTATGGTTATGAATTTCATTTTATCCTCTTCATAATGCACATCCATGGGAGATGATGTTTTGTAGAACATCACATTGAATTTCCCACTTTCTTCCATACTTAATAAAACGGGGTGACTAGAATATACATGTTTTCCTGGTCGTTTTCCATTTTCTATTATATTGGGTTCGTCTCTTGCAAATAATGTGTAGATTCCCTCTTTGAAACGAAATCCAACTTAATTTCTTTCTCCCAAACCCCACATTTATTTATTTTGTGGAATATGAGTGAATTCAATATATGTTTCACTAAAGATTAAATCAGTTATTGTAAAAATTGTAGCATTATCTCTTTGTACTTGAATCACAATAGGATTGAACTATACTCTTATGTCATAATCATAAGAATTAAATTATTAAGGATCCTTCACATCATTATAGTTGAAAGGCTATTATAAGTGAATTCTATTACAGGATCTGATGGTATTCTAAAGTGTTTATTTGCCTCATCATAGATTTGAATATCAACTTAATCAATGTTTTCTTATCTGATTTCTAAAATGAGATTTTATTCTAAATTTATTGAATGTCCTGCCTTAAATACTGAGGTCTCACTTGTATAAAGTTTATATTATTTAAAGGCTACAGTATTTTTTACCTGTGTTGTTGCATAACGCGTGTATACTGCAACTTATAAATTTAACAAAATGATGATTAACATCAATTATTATTATTTATTTAATTAAATGTCAAAGTAATAATCATATACCATTTGTGACTATGGAGAATGTGAGAACACTATTGATTAAGATCATCATGTACATAATCATGATCACAACCATCACAATCATAGTCATTGTGATCATAGTCACGATGATCATGATCACGATTACCACGAACATGATGACCATTTTGAACCTGAAGCAGATAAAAGTCAAGATACACAATTGATAAAATTCATATTTGGAAGTTCAGATTATAAATCAGCAATGATCATAGCACTTTCTTATATTGCACTTGCATTTTATTCCTTTTATTCAGGATTGACAAGTTCCAGTGCACATTTGACAGAGGAGAGCTTTGATTGTATATTAAATTCAATAGTTATTGTTTTTGCCATATATTGTGGAATTAAAGCAAAGACCTTTTAATCAACAACAACCTTCCCTTTTGCGATGTAAAGACTAGAATATTTGTCTTCATTCACATTATGCATTCACGTGTCAATATTGACTATGTTCCAAATATCAAGAAATGCACATGAAATCCTAGAAGATCTTCATGTCATTAATCATCCTATTGATGAAAATTAATAAAACTAAAACAATGAGTTGTACTATGCCTCATTGAGAATAGCCTTGTCATTTATAGGGATCTTCCTATTTGTTGAATACATCCAAGCAAATTTCACCACTGATAAGGAGTAACTCCAATAGTTTATACTCAACTACAAAGATTTGATAGGCTCAAATCCATCTAGATACTATCACACTCATTATTTGAATATGCATGCCATAACCATGTTATTTTTATGTGAATTACTCTTCAACATAGGCACATTTCTAGAATGTATGCTTGATAACACCTTGTCTTATGCTGCCATAGGAACAATAATTGCCATGACCAACACAATCATTATTATAGTAGAATATTTATTTAAATTTAGATTTAATTATCGCCATTGGTTCAAACTTCTATCTAGGCACTTCTCTTGGCAACAAACGAGAAATTCCCAGGAATACGATAACGACTCTCAGAATTCAATAGTAATATATATATATGGAATCATGGAGCAGAACATAATGCAATTATTATGGCATCAGGATAGAATAAGAGAGAAACTAGACAAAAGATTAAAGAAATAGTCAATAATAAATTTAAAAATTGCTTTGTGAATATTGCTTGATTATTTATATTCTCAGGCACTCACGTGTCCAAATCACACTTATTTATATTTAAACAAAAAAATTTTTCCGATACCGGGGATTGAACCCGGGTCCCCAGGGTGAAAACCTGATATCCTAACCACTAGACTATACCGGAAATGTTAATATTAACTATTGTTTCTTTCTTTAATAAGACTAATCTTTAAATTTTGTATTATTTTTACTTATATATGATTTATATATCTCAAATTATATTGTGTTTCTAAAATTCTAATTCAAAAACGTTTTCTTTCTTATCTTTTTACTCTATTTCTGTCAAAAATGATATGAATTTATTATCAATCATATCAACGCAAAAATTCTTAAAATCAGCATCTTTTTTTTGAATAAGTTCAATTTATGTAGCTTCAAAACACTTTTTAGCTAAATCGATATTTAGATCTATTTAAATAGGATGTTCAAATAATTGATTAAGTTCCTTTGCTAATGAAGTGACTTCATCTATGTATTTGTTAAGAGTTGCATTTGAATCTTGATCCTTTGTTAGAATCAATCTTAATTTTTCCCTTATTTTTCGCTTAAATCTATCTAAAATTCTTAATAATCTATTACATTCAAGAGATTTTAATTTAGCTAAGGAGAAGCACTCCTATTATGAATCGCTAAAATATAAAACATTTCCTTCTCCTACTTCTGATAATTTTGATATTGAAACTGTCTTGATTATATCCAATAACTGTTTTTCAAAATCTTCATAATTTTTAGTAATTATATGATTGAACTTAACTGTATTTAATTCTAAGGATTATAATATAGCCAAGGTCTAATCTGGATGAAGACAATTGACTGAGGATTGAGCACTTACTTTAGGAACCAATGCATAAAATTTGAGTTACACATGATCATACTATACAAAGTGCTAGTATTCATTATTTCCACAATATTCTCCAATTAATGTATGATCATTCAAATAATTCTTTATAGAATCCACGTTTTTGGATAATCCAATAATTTTGAACCATTCCTAAGCAATTTTCATTGCATATCGATATCTATTATCAAGTGGATCGTTTGTAATTTAAGAATCGTATTAATTTAGCTCAGATTCATCTATACATAATAATGTCACATTCTTAGAGCCTATGATCCATCGATCCAATGCTCTATTATAGGAGATTTAAGCATTTTCTCCATTTACCTTTTCCATTTAAGTTATTTTGATTTCAGACTCTTTAGGCAAACAAGAGAATGTATAATTATGTATTATTTCCTCTGTCTTATTGGTCAAAGTTGAATTGGCTTTGTTGCAAAATTACTTTAAATTTCTTTCAATCAATATAATATTACATATCAAAGAATTTTTTCAGTCCTTTCCTTAATATTGAGTATTCATTGTCTAATAATAATAAGCAAAGGCCTCTTCTGAATGTGTTATGGATTAGTTAGTGTTGAGAGTATAAATAATCTTCGAATTCATTATGTACTCTCAATTTAATATCGATAATTTAAATATTCTATTCCTTTAATGTTACTTATTTGGATTGAGCTGCAAACAGCATATCGTAAGTTTTAACCATTTTCAAAACCTATTCTGAAGGAATTTCTTTAATCTAATGATTATGCTTTTGGATACATTCTTCATTTTTTAGCATTCCTCAACGAGTCTGTTGATTTAATGTTTTCTGAGCTAATTGTTAGATATCTAAGCCAAAGACTTACTGGAGGAGATTCCACCCTAATTTATATTCTACTTATAATCATTTAATACTTATGATTATGAAAAATATTCCTCAGTGCGTTGAGTTAGTTTATCTATTATCTTTTTTTGCTTTTTTTATGTCTTACTTTGTTGGTTTTATTCATTTTCTAGATTTTCATCTTTTTACTCAAAACTTTTCATTTATTTTAACAAATTTAATAAGAAATTCATAGCTTTAGAACATTGTCTAAATACATATTATTCCAATATTTTGATAAATTAGAAACCTTTTGTTTCATGTTGCTAATGAAAGTCCTAAGATTATTCTTAACAAAATATTAATGAGCTATATAATGATAAAGATGTATCTATTGTTCTATAAATTATTCTCCTTGATAGATAAATTTTATATTAATTTGTAGGTTATATTATGAGAAGATAGATGGTTACTGAATAGGCTGGTAACAGACGATGATAGATATAATAATAATAATAATATGAAAATAATTTTCATTAGAGAGAAAGCTAGCCTTGGATCAAGGATTATTTTAGTAGCGGCGTCACCTTTGATGCATTCCGAGATATACGGTGGAAGTTCGCTCATGGCTATGACCAAAAACTTCGTCCTTCACCCCTAGTGTTGTTCTGTACAGTTAAAGATGGTAGATTTATAAATAAATAGAAAATTGTATATTACTAAAACTTGTTCGTACTAACATTTTTAAGCTACAGCTAAGCTTTAATGTTTTACGATCACGAAAAGTAAGGAATGAGTTTTAATTAGATTATTTAATATTTATAATTTTAAATGAATATAGGCCATTTCTAAATCACCTAGTAGCCACCGCCGACATAAATTGAATATTATGAAGATCCAATGAGTAATCTATTAAAGGATTTAATCTATGTAATAGATGAGGATCCATTTGAATTAGATTATTATTCTGATAGCTTGAATAAGGTTGACGATCTGGAGGTTCTATCATACAACGAATTACATGAAATCTTGCAAGTTTAGAATGAGTATCTATAAAATTTTCATGAAACAATTTTATGAGACATGGAATCTCTAAAATTGCTTTTTATTATTTTTTATAATCTGGTTATGTATTTACAACTAAAAGTGAATTTGAGATAATCAAGAATAGAATGAACTACGATAACTATGTAATGCAATTAAGTACCTTGAAATTGAAACACTTTGAGTTAGAATCAATAGAATTACAAGAAATTTATTGAATTAATTAATTAATTCATCTCCTTGAGAACTACAATAAATAAGATTCTAATTATAAATCCTATACTCTCCTTTAATTTAAAGATATTTGTCGATTGCTTTCTTGAAAAAAATAAGATCGGAGCGGCCTAATTAGGGAATGGTATATTGATTTGTTACCAGCAATATTTTCTGAAGAAAACAGAAATCATTAAATTATAGCATATATTGACTTATACTTATCTTTAATAATGTTTCTCTAAAAAAATAGATATCTTCTATGGCTTATACCTATATAAATTAAAAAAAAATATAAAATCGTTTTATATATAAAATTTATTATGGAGGAACTATTCGCTCTTTAATAACAATTAGCAGAAATATAGGAGACATCAACGAAATATAGATTATCTGATAGAATCATAATTGATCTGATTGAAAAACTAGTTAAAGAATATGACTTAAAGGTTTATCATTCAACAGATGGTTAAAGCTTGATAACGCCTAAAGAGTTGTCAAAGGAGATTCATCAGTTAATTTTACTAAACAAGAGAGTGGCAGTGAATCAATTACCTGATATATTGGGCATAGGATTTGACAAAATTGAAGGATAAATAGAAAAGGATAGCAATGGTTGGGTAATTTTAATATTAAATATCGAAACAGGATGTTGTCAGAATGCAAGATGAAATGATGTCTCATGATTATATTCTAAATGTCTGTGAAGAAATAAACGAGGAGTTGCAACAAAAATCAATTATTTCATTATAAGAAAGTACACATTCATCTAAATTTATGAAAGTAATGCAAAAATTTGCTTTTCCAATGTAATTTGTTTAAAAATATGTGCTTCAATAAGTGGGGACAGTCATTTAAGGAGTGCTTAATGAAGACAAATTGACTACTGTGACTTACCTTGAAATAATTACTGCCAAACTTTGTGGTATTTTGCGAGCAACGTTGAGGCCTATCTCTTTTATGAAATTGAATAAAGACTTAGAAATTCAAAACTCCTAAAAAATTTGCGAATAATTGTTAGTTACCAAATAACTTGATGGTAAAATCATATCAGGTTAATATGTGAGTTCGAAATTTATTCAAAATTAAGAGGCATAAGTTAAATAATTTTTTGAATAAAATTCTTATGTCGAGTATGACAAACTCTATTCGTAGTTTTTCATTCAAAAACCAAAAGAATATCTAAAGTAGATGTTTAAAGATAATGTGATATTCTTGGACACTTGTGGATTTAGCAGAGATGCTCTAATTTCAAAACAAGAGTAAATACAAGAATTGCTCATTAACGAAGGTCATACGAATCTTCAGGAAATTCTACCAGTCATTCTAAGTGATTAAGATATAGAGACTTTGTTTTCCTTGATGCAACTAACCAATTGTGAATATGCCAATTTTATGATATATCATAAGGCATTCCTAGATAAGTTGGTTTTGGCATTTAAAGATAAAATAATTGATTCTATTTATTAGAATCCCCAGAAATTGATTGAATAACAGCAAATTCAAGACGATACACCTTAAGATATATAAGCTTCAGCAGGAGGGGTTGCAAACAAGAAAAATAAAAAATAATAATAACCACAAAAAAAGAAATCATAAAATAAATAAGAGTTGTTTACCAATAAAGAAATCACTGATTTACTGACTTAGAAAAAATTGGTGGAATACAATGATTGCGTTGATGAATTGTTCTAGTTTTTATAGCCGAGATTGTCTGCCTTCTATGAGCAAATTAAGATTGAACTATTCGAAAGCAAGAAATCTGCATCCAGTTAGGTTATTTAGGAGATTTAGAAAAAAATTGAGGATATGGCTCTTGGTCTTATGATAACTTAAAGATCATTATAAAAGATTTAACAAGAATGCCAAGAAGTAAATACAAAAGTATTAGTGGATAATTGCTTATTTGGTTATAGATTGCTTGTTGAAAACCTCGTTGTAATCACTTGTAAAAAGTACAATATTCAACTTCCATAAAACTTATTTGCTGATCCTAATCATCCAAGTGTTGTGAATGGTTAGATTGATTTTGGATTATAAAAGTCTGGAAGAGTGTTCTTAAATAAAGTAGCCTTAGGAGAAGCAATTCTGTTCTTGCCAAAAGAGCAGCAAAAAGCTTTGAAGGACACTATGGAATTATATACTAAGAAATCCTTAGATGTATTGTCTTAGCATGCATTTTTTGATGTTTTCAATCTAAAAGTGCATTTGGATAAAAAAAATGATAGAAATCTTCTGTTGTTTATTAAGCATCATTGCAAAGAGTTTATAAAACAAAGACATCATGAGATTTTCGATGAGAACGTGTTCAATTAAATAATTCTGGCAATGTCTACAGACTTAGGGTTGTATTTTATTGGAAATTATGACTAACATTTTTATTCTGCTCTCAAACAAATTGTTTATGAATTACAAAATGACAAACAGATTAAAAACATATTAAATAATATCACACGTATATACCTTATTATTATTTAGATTCAATCAATTAATAATTAGAAATCACAGCAGAGGCAAAGGAATTAATAGAAATACTTAAGCTCTTATGATGGAAGTTTTTAATTATATAAAATATCTAAGAATACCTATAAATATAATTATTCATAAATTCTAATTAGGAAGATAAAATTAACAAGAGTTTTTTTAATATTTTAATTTGTGATTTATGTTTAGATTTCGAAGAGCAATTAATCTATTTAATAGAAAAGATGGTTTCATAACAAAATTGAAAAACAAACTTCTCAAGGATGATGAAGAAGAAAAATAGATAATTCCTCATTAAACTATGAAATAGCCACTTAATGTGAAATAAGAGATCGAACAGTTCATTTCCTAATAGACAGAAATTAGTGATCTAGAAAGAATCAGAATGAAGAATTTAGATAATAAACTAGGTACAAACACACATTTTCATGAAATTCAATCATACGAAGAAAGATTGGATTCAGATAATGTGATGAGAAGACAAGTGTTAGCAAGAAGAGAATTACAAAAAGAAAAAGATTTGGCAATTGCACATTTATTTGATCCAGATCCCCAACAGAAAGTTAAAACTCCTTGGATTCGAAATATCAATGACTTTACATCAGAAGCCATCAAATAAAGTACAATCCACCTTACAATATATTAGTTCCATATCCCTAGCATCCTAAATTGTTCTCAGAGGGAGATTTCTTTAGATATTTTGAAAAGAAGCATTATGAAGTTGATAAAGTTGCTCAATTTGATTTTTCAGAATCCTTATACACTTAATTAATTTAAATCTAAACTTTGAGAAGGGAAGAAACAGTTAAGCATAGATACTTTGAATTACTAGATTGTTATCAAAATATCCCTATCGTATTCAAGGATTACACATACTTTAGTAAGGATTCTAAAGAGGGTCATCCAGCTTATAACGTATACAAGAGAAAAAATGAAAGTAAGAGTTTATTATCTATTAAATGAGAGCAGCAATTTAGCCAAAGAACTTATTAAAGATGATGATGAGTTGGTTTTCAGTGGTAAAATAATAGCAGATCTAATTCCTAAACATTATGAAGATCTAATCCTAGACATTGAAGTATTTTTAATTTGTCTATTTAAAAGGAAGAGAAATTTCAATCCTTATACAAGGAGTTCTTGCCTAATAAATCTCATGATATTTACGGGTGTGTAATTGAATAGTTAGGTTTAACTTTCTTGATTGTTCGTTCAGATAAAATTCAATTGGTTTTAGAAAATGTTGATAACACTTTTGCATTTATCGAGAATTATCTCTATTATATTGAGAAATCCGATCTTGATCTTTAAAAGTATGTATTGAAATTAAACTTGGAAAATTTTGATTAAAGGACAATAATATATTAAATATCTCCTGGTGAAAATGTTAAAATAAAGAATTATGGTATTGGAAAGGCAGCCATTGAAGTTTAGATGTCCAATGAAAACAAATTTATAGATTTGAATGGTCAAGATATTGTAAACTATAAGAAAGGATATAGATTCAATATAGACCAAAACGAAGTTAATACATTTGTAAGCTCAGCTCCATTAGAAGAGCAGCCAAAGGAGATTCGAACAAGAGAAGGTCATCTTGTCTATGAATGTAAACAGGGTATTATTAGATCTTTTTGTGCTAATGATCATTTTCTGGCAATTTTGGAAAGAGATTAAAGAAGCTAAAATCCAGATAGATTAATCATTAAAAAAGAAAAGTAGAACCATGAAATGATTATACAAGAATCTCAATATTCAATTAATTTAGAATCTCATTAGATTAAGGAATCTAATAGTTTATATCTACATTTGATTTGCCCTTATAAACCATTTCAAATACTGAAATATAATATTGACATAAAGGCTATATCTTTACATTTCTCTGAATAATTGCCAGGGTTTGATTATAATAATCTTTAAGTGGAAACTTTTAAGATATCAGAGGATTTTAATTTTTGTGTATCGTATTTATAGGACTTGCCTGTATAATTTGTCGTGATACAACTAATAGATTAAGAATAATACTAATCCTTAACTTAAGAAGATGTAGTACTTTATGAGAATGGATGTGCAATCTGTTAAATCATTGTTAATCCTAGTTGTTAATAATAAGTTTTGGACAATCTTCAAAAAGTGTTTCAAGAAGTTTCAGTACTTTCTGATAAAGTGATATTAAAAACAAAGGGAGCATTATCTGGTTTGATTGGGAGTTATACACACTTCTTTGTTCAATAATTTTATGCATTTTTGTGTCATGTAAAATAAATTAATAGATTAGAATGGGTTATTTGATAATTCTAAAAAGATGATTGATTTGCCAATAAGCTCTTATGATATTACGAGGGTTCCAAGTTTGAGAAACACTTTTATAAGTTATACTTTGAATGATGAATTGACATACCAATCACAGAAGATGGTGGCACTGTTGAGAGAAAACAAAGACAATTAAGTAGATTTGAAGTAATTTATGATTTTAATGTTGTAGAAAGGAGTTTGGAGTTGTATTGTAATAATGTGAGTCAGATGTAGATGAGGCTATCTTTAGATTAACATTTTTAATGTCTGTTTTATGATTATTATGATTATTAAGAGTATATTATCACAAGAATTATTAAGAAACCAATTTTGAAATAGCATAACCATAATCAGAAAATACTTATAATGTTTTTGTATTTTGTGTAATAATAACTCATTCTTCGGCAGCAGCCTATTTTGCCTTGAATTCCTTCTCTTATTATAGAGCATAATCAATAGTTCGCTGAAAGATAGATTAGGAATTCTTACCTTTTTGTTGTTGAATTGATAAACCCAGAGCCAAGGATAATAGCACAATGCAAAGATGACAAAGGAATTGGCAAAAATATAGACTTACCAAGCCCAAGGGTTATCAGTCACATTTCTTCCCAAGAATCTCCAGAAAGCCTTCACTTTTGGATCAGCATTCATTCTAGATACAACTTATGGTTTTCTGACTAGAGATTGATATTCTATTAGATCATACCAAAACTTGGTTTGACTGTTTATTAATAAGGAATAGTCTTAAACCATTGAGGAGTGTAATCCTTTACATTGTTGTAAATCAATCTGCCGTAAACCATTAATAAATATATTAATCAAAATTATATATATTGGAGGATAGCGGATAATTCAAACAAATCAAAAGGCTTGGCTATAAAATAATCGATTCCTGAATTAAAACAATTTAATTTAAGTTCCATGTCGCTATAACTAGCCATGGCAATGATGAAACCTCTATCAACTTCCTGAGTTCGAAATAGCCCCTTGATTTCTTTGATCAATTCCACTCCTGATTGCTAATAAACATTAAAACACAAATCATTACAGGTAAATAGGCATCTATGAAGTATAGCAAGTACGCTCCATTTTTACATCTGCACGGATTTTCTTATTTGTTTCGTATAAGTTATAGAGTTTATTGTTGAGTGAATGCCTTATCCGATTTGACTTCGTATTTATTTAATAATATCTACAGAACCTAGACGTTAAGGTAATCATTATCAGCAATAATAACTTTTGAGCAACACTGATTCGTAAGCTTAAACTTTATTACAGCATGCAAGAATTTCGGACTTAACTCAGGAGGGTCAAGATTGGGATTAGTACTGTCTCCAAAATCCAAAGTGCTGGTTGGAGGTTTAGATGAAATATTAACCCCTGAATCACTTTTTATAACTCGAGAGGGATTGTTATTTAAGCTTTTAGGAAATAAAGAATCTTGGAACTTATTGGTTCCACCTGAATTGCTTTGGTGTTGAGATCCCAATGGTTTTATTTAGGGTGATTCTTATTTGATTTTTGATATTTGTGAAAAGTGAGCACTTTATAGATCAAAGGGAGTGTCAGGTTTTAATGAGTATTATTTGGAAATTTAAGTAAAGGACATATATTTGGATTCTTCATTTTTATAATGAGAGCTATCTTAAGCTTAGGCTAAGAGCATAGATAAAGATGTTTCAAATGGTCTTTTAGGTTTCATCTATTGAGCATAGTATGCTTATTTACTGTTTATTGAAAGGGATTCAACTGTAAAAGTAAATGTCCCAGACATATGATTATCAAAAGTTAATTCTAATGGTTTTCGCAGTGACCCAGATAATAAAAATGCTATCATAGCCGAAACCTACAATTCCAAGAGATTGCTCATATCGAAATCTTTACAGTTTGTCTTCATCAATTGAGCTGTGTTCTTCAAAACAGTTGAATAACCTAATTAAGAAATTTCATCTCTAAATGGAATATCCTTAATTTAAAATTAATAGTTGTTTGGTGAAACTTAATGAATGTCGATTCTAATTTTTTGAGTGACTGTGTACTTAATAGCAATTTCAAATAGACACTTAAGAACTTATTTAGTCTAAGATATCAATTAATATTACTCTCTCAGAATCATTATATACAAGCATTTCTTAGTCAATGATTGGGATGATAGAGATCTCCTTTATCTTTAAACAATCATCATAAATTAGCTGCAATTCATCTAAAATATCAGTTATTTTAAATGTTGAATTACGAAATGTAAGCTAGTTTGTCAATTATAGAGTCAGATCCTTCATTGTCCCTAGGAACATCATGAATTTCTAAGTGCTCATACGCATTTACTTGAGGTAATCTTTTTAGACTTTTCCATTATTCTTCTCTATGTCGTGAGAACACAGAAGAATCAACAAATGAATCGCATTGATATAATTGTTGGATTCAGATAAAAAGGTTTAGAATACATTCTGAAATTGAAGTGGTTCATCTAAGACCCTTTTGGAAGTGGTCTTCTGGATAGGTTCGAACATGAAGAGAGTGTAAAGTTTCAATTTGACTTCGGTCACTAATACTCTGATGTTCAAATTATCGAAATCTAATTCTTCATTCTTGATCTTGAAGAGAGTGAATGTAAAGAATTTCCATCTAAAATTACTTCTTACATTACTTAGAATAATTGTTATATAATTGCCCTATCATTTGTCTAATCTTATGCAATCCTCCCTTTATCTTATATCTACTATGAACTGTACTATCCAGGAACAAGGAACTAGAATGCATATGAGATTTCTTATTACTTTTCTTAATCCAAATCAATTTCAGAATTTCCGAAGAGATCATTCACTTCTCGACTTCCTATTTCGATTATGGATTCCAAGAAGATGGATTCATAATCTATTTGTAATCCTTTATTTTGATTTTTATTGAGTTTTCCAAGAAAAAAGTTCTGATAAACTATTTCAAAGTTTTGATTGTAAACCAAAATTGATTAATTGTGAATCCAAGCCCTAAAATAATATTACAAAAATCACATTTAAGCAAGGACATCATCCTCTTCATTACATTACAAATCCATAATAATGGGGCTATTCTGAATATCAGGATAATCTCCATCTGGAGAACGGAGGATGTTTTCTTGAATCTATCGTTGAGATGCTTGTTTATCAAATTAAATTGACTTCTATTTGAAAGTAATGAGATTCGTCTGTTAATTCTGAATGGATTCTTTTTTCTCCTTGACTTCCTTTGTTCTGTTATCATACAGGATTACACTCACAACTATAATCATATATGGAATTGTAAAGTAGAACCTAAATATATTTGGCTGCAAAATAGAATTAATTGATGAACCAACCCCCACAATAATTTTGAATATTTTATCTGCATCTGTCAATATTATGATTTGTGCACATATTTATTATTAAAAGCAATCCAAGGATAATTGAGAATAGATAGCCAACCATTATAGATAGGTCAAAGTTTGTTCCAGTCTCTAGATATTGTAATAGTTGTGATGCTTCAAGTATTGATTTAGTAGTATGAGTGTAATATTCATGGATAGCAGCAGATTTTGATATAACAAAAAGGAAGGATTGATTAGACTAATGATTATTAACAATTATTTCCTAAAATATTTCATTAAATTAAGAATTGAATAAATAATTATTTTATTAAATTCAACAGCTGTATCTAACTTAATATATAAAATTGAGTGTTATTTCTCATTTCAGAAAATTATCTGAAAAATCACTCCGAAATGAATTTAGACATTTTGAATATTATTTTTTGGTTTATAATTTATTTAAGCAGAATAAATTCAATAATTAATATATTCATTTAATTATCTAAATTTGCGTTATTTTTAATCCCTTACTATTTCTATTTCATTCCCCCATCCACTTCAATTCCACATACAGGAATGTGATGCATATTAATTAATGCGTCTCATTCTTGTGATTCATTATTATTTGCCTTGGTATAAACTTAAAGAACATTAGAATTTAAGATTTTAATTTCAATATGATTATATTTGTTCTATTTTGTCTTACTATTATAGGAGACTCCTTAAGAGTATCATATAACAAATAGTGTGATTGCTCCAAATTCTCCACGGATTCAAGTTGCTTAGAATAAACCGATTGTATTTGGTAAGGCAATATTTGCAGAGCCAGAGAATGCTCTGAATACTACAACATAGATAAGTGCAATAGGGTTGCCTCGTGCTCATGGAATGTCTCACAATGTCAAAAATTCACCAAATGTTCTGACTTCTACATGAACGATTCGTTTGACTGCTACAAAATAGGAGATCAAAATTTAAATCTTTCTTGTCAGCCTTCAGAGCAGGGAAACTAATGTCAAGAGTTTTAACGTCAAGAATGTGGGAATGTTGAAGAAGATTGTGCTAGTTTTGAAAGTCAGTGGAGAATGTGTTACTGGAATAATAACAAATGTAATATTGTGGATATCAGATATTGTGATCAATTGTTCAATGAGGATTTGTGTTTCATTTATGGAGAAGGTCTTGGATGCCAATGGAAGAATGGGAAATGCACAGTCATCTAATGTTCAGATTACACCTTTGAGAGCACATGTGTTTTATAGAGATAAAATTCCATAGAAGACGATCCACTACTTTGTAGATGGACTGGTATCAAATGCGAGGAAGCTCAAGATGTCTCTCATCTTGATTTCTCAAACTGCCTGGTGAACTCCTTTTATAATTACATTTGGGACTCTGCCAATAACTAATGTGTCTCTTGTTAAACCTACATTCCACCAACCTCAGAATCAACTCCTTGACTAGAGACATTATCATTTTGATTTAGATAATTTTTTAAAGAATTCCATTTTATTCAGTATTTAATAATATGTTTTTGTTAATTATATAAAAATAGAACTATCTTGATAAGAGACAATCTTACTTAATTTATACTTGTTTAATTTTCTTATTATACACGTTTACCCCTTGACTGTTCTTAATATTGTCAGATTCAAATTAATTTTAACTGTTCTTTTTATTTCCCTCTTAATTTTTAAGAATTGCAACTATTTATTGAAAATTACTCAATTAGACTTTTCAATATTTTTGCAAATAATAATTACTAATTCAGATTTTAATTTTTACATCCTATATAAATGAAAACAAGAATCAAGAAGCAATATTATTAATAGCAGTTATTATTTAATAATAATAATTATTTTTAAATATTAATTAAGTACTATTAAATATTTGAAAAGTATTTAGTTATTTATACCTCATAAATTAGAATTTCGCGTTATTTCAGAAAATGCAGAGCAGTAGGATGCGAGGAAATACAGAAATTGCAAACCATAAATAATTAATAAAAATTCGCTGAGTATTTAACAACATTAAACATCTTATACTTCTAAAAGACCAACTTTTAGCAAATAATTATATTTGCAATTTATTTTTCAAGGTTAATAATAGTTAAATAAAAATCAGAAAAGTTGTCGAGTAATAGGATGAAGGATTATGATAAAATCTATAGAATGCATTTTTTTTGTTTTTTCTTGTTATAAATAAGAACTATTATTAAAAATTCAAAGATTATATAGAGATATGTATTTACTACAAACTTTTAATCGATTCTTATTTTGATATATCTAAATAAAGTGAAAAATCCTTATTTCAAAAAATTGATTATTTCATTTTTTAAATTGCATAGAGCCTTATTATCTCATTTTTGTGATTTTAAATGGGATACATGACGATTTATTATTGATTTGAAATCCTAACTATTAACTAAAAGAGGAAATCAATACTGTTTATAATACTAATTTGATTTAAAAAATCAATTTGGTTCAGTTTAGATAATTATTCTTCTAGAAATCTACTGATTGAATACTAATTTGAAAAACAATATATCTCCAAAAAAGAGCTAGAATGGTTTAAAATAATGAAATGTGAAGCAGTCTCACATCTTGGAATTAAAGATATTAAATAAGTTGAATTCCTTTCAAAAAGAACAGATCCTAGGTTGAATAAACACTATTGTCATCATTAATATTTAATTCTAAAGTACAATATTATAAAAAATTATGGGGATTAAATGTTCCAAACGTAAAAACAAGTCTTTTCGAAATGAAATTATTTAGGCCCAACCTATTCAAATGAGTTTAACTACTTCGAAGGAGGCTTTAGCTTTTTGTGATTCCCAAGATTTAGCGAATTTTATGCGAACTAAACCAGTCAAGTCATATATATAGGAAGTTATTTGGAAGTAATAAATTTATTTTGACTCATGTGAACAATTGACTCGAATAATAGAAGGGAAATCTGAGATTCTCTTGAGGAGTTATAATGACTTTACTGAAAAAGCCTTAAAAATTAAACTCATGGTCTTAAAGTACTATAAGGAGAATTTTTTGGCTTATCAGGAATAAGTACCCGAATGTATTGAAAAAAAGGATTGGATAGCGAATGAAACTATGCAAGTATGATATCTGATATGTATGATCAGATACTCATTGAGACGAACATTATCCTAAATTGCTTAATGGATAAAAATTTTGATGTTGAATAGGAATTATGGTGGGGAAATGATTATTTTAAAGACAGGATACAAAGTCTGGGAGCTAATGGGGAGGAGAAAATTTAAAATGACCAAATTGTTTAACCTATTGTTCAATATTTATAAGCATTAAAAAATAAAGTTACATAATCTATGCCCATAAATCAATAATAATAAAGACCTTATCAGTAGAATTAATCTGTTGTGAATAGCACAGCCATTGCACAAGTGCATCTAACTAAATTTTACAATGATCTTAAGCTAGAATTTGCAAAGGATGCTGGTGAAGAATAAGTTTCTTCTTGATCGAATTGAATAAATAATTATATATATATAATATAATTTAATTTATGAATTAGCCTTATCTTCATCCAGCCAATCAAATTATTCAGGACTCAGCCCCCAAAGAAACTCTTTATGTAACTGGATTGAATGATAAAATTAAACTAGAAGACTTGAAATTTATATTGTACATACTCTTTTCATAATTCGGAGAAGTCCTTTAAATGGTAATGAAGAAAACACAAAAATTAAGAGGATAAGCATTTATAGTATTTTAAAACATCACATATGCTACGAATGCCAAAGCAGCGTTGTCAGGCATGATTGTTTATGACAAACCATTAGTATATCTATTCCTGCTATTTTAGATTATTGAATTTGCATACAAGAAGAGTGTTATATTTGATAGGATTGAAGGCAAATTTTATTATAAACAAAAGCAACACAAGGAATTGCAACCCACTTTGCCAAATGAATTGATGAAAGAAAAGAAATAGAAAAAGTTTGATGAGAAAATACAAAACAGTAGCAATTTTAATTAGGGAGAAATCAATAATGTCTTGTTGATAGAATCGTTGCCTCCCTTTGTCACTGAAATCATGTTATCAGAGCTATTTAGGTAATACCCTGGTTATTCACTCATTAAGTTGATACCTGCTAGAGGCTTGGCATTTGTTGAATATTAGAATGATGATCAAGCGACAGTTGCTTTGAAGGGTTTGAGCAACTTTAAAATCACTCCAGAGTGTCAACTAAAAGTAAAATATGCCAAAAAGTGAAGAGTATTTTAAAATATAATTTTTTATATACCTTATTTATTATCCATCAGTACATAATCTCTTATATGTTAGGTTCAACATAACACAATTACCATTTAAACAAAAATATAATTTGAATTTCTCATAATACACTTTTTTCAAATCAAATTTAATATATTCAATTATTTAATTACATAAATTTTTATTATGAAACTTCCTCCTAAATATTCTCAAATTATTTATACTCCTTATAAAGACTTGCCTTTATGCTAGAATTAATGAAAATGATGAAAAGATAGAATGTCAATTTAATTTTAAGAGAAATTACTTACTAATTACATAAAGAAGATTTCTCGAATGTTCATCTATCTAGCTAAAATCATTCTGTTGGAACACATTTATAAAAATAAAAAAAATAAGTGATTATAATTCATGGTTTTTCTGTATCTAAATCAGGAATTTTAGTTGGTTGTGTAGCTGATTGAGGAGTTTTAACAGGACAACATTTAATGGATATCCAATATAATGCATGGTCAATTTTCACTTCCCAATAGCAAACTTAGTTATAAAAGTAATGTGCAAAAATATATCCAGCTGGCACCTATAATAATTTTTATTAATTTTTACATCAATTGTGTAATGAATTCTAAAAGAAATAACTATAAAAGCTTAAAAGAAGGATGATATAAAAAAAAATAAGGCGAACCATTTCTTGCCCAATTTTCTCATCTCCAATGCACAAATCACCAAAAATCCCACATGACCCTATTTTATGAATAAATTCTTACAGAGTAAAAGAAATCTGAATAATTCCCGTATTTTACAACAAAGGTTGGCACTCCTGGATCCTACCAATAGTAATTATCAGCAAACTGAAGTTTAAAAATATTCAAATGAATTGCCCTGATTCCATAGAATATGATTAAAGCAGCAAACAGTCTGAAATTTCTGACATATAACACCCAATAAAGACTGACGTAGAAAAAGGCAAAGTCTAAAATGAGGCCAGAGATTACTTGCATCAGAGAAGCAAACCTAAATGCAATTTAAATTGAATAAGTACCATGTGTGAGAATGATATAATTTGTTGATTCCTTCTGTGCAATTGTGTCCAACATCAAATATTCCTTTGATGTCATCCTATGGTGTACCCAGGATTTCACCGATTTGAGTGATCACAATATAACTGAAAAAAATGAAAATTCTAAATCGAAAGTTATAGCAAGGGTTATCAGGCACAGCACTTTGTCTGTAATCAATCTTTGAAGGGACCTACAGTTTTTGTATTTCACTTCCATGATAAATGGACAAATCTTCTGATTATTTATTTGAGATATGCATTTTAATAATATTATTTATTAAATTAGTCATCATACATTATGCGTGTATTTATATTGAAATTTAAATTTTTATTTAATTGAGAATAAATCCTCAAACACTTATTAAAATAATAGTATGTATATAATTCAATTTCAAATATATTTAATTATTTTAATACATTATCTAATCCCTAAGACCATTTGCAACTTATCTACCAAAAGTATCCCACCTATTTCAATGGCTGCCTTATACTAATTGGTAATTGCTATATACATTCTCATTAAAGTCTAAGCAAATATTTCAATCAGCTCTTAATAGATGTTTTAAAATATAGCGACTAAGTTGTTTTTAATGATCTAAATGTGTTCTTTTTCTTTATAAATCTACCATTGTGGCCATTTTAAAGGGAAAGTTAAGTCTCCTTGAAAAATACAAAGGGTTCTGATAAGATAAGGACTCTTTATTAGAAATAAATTTTTTCATATTGATGTAACAAGTAAGAATTATAAACAATTTAAAGAGAAGACAAAATAGATTAAATTCCAATTTAGATCTCAATTAATTTATACTTATTATTAATATTATCAATAACTATATCATAATGAAAATGAAAAAATCATTATGATTTCTTCATTATAATTAGAACAACCTGGAGTACCTTGCTTTCGCACATTTTCCATCTTATGATGTACATTAACCAGAAATTGCTTCACATGTGCACTCTTATCACCGATATTTTGATCACAACTGGTGAATTTTGTGCATTTTCCTTCAAGATATTCACATCTTTTATCACCTGCACAATAATCGGCATCATAATTTTATATTTGACAGAAATCCATTTCGAAGCATTTATTTTCATCCCAATAGCAAAGCCCCTTCCATTTTTTTCTTCTTTAAAATCACCTTCTGTAAGTTATTCTCTACAGGTGCATTTAGTTTGGAGATCAATATAAGTTGATGATACAATTGATAATATAGATTGATATAAAGACTAACATTAATTAAATTTATCACTATTTTTTGGCTTTATTATTCCCAACATACTCAAGCTTTGTAAACTTATATTTTCATCAGAATTATGTATTTAATGAATCACCTTAGAGGAATATAATATAATTTTATCTTGGGATTTTCTTTATAAATATCAATTTTATGATGTTTATTCTTTTTATAGGGTCTTCTAGAATTATTTCCAAAGCATTATTAATTATAATGAGAGATAAATTAAATACTTTTTCTGTCAATTTGGTTTTCTTAGTATGCAAAGCGAAAAAGAATAATAAAATTATTAAAAATAAAATTATAATCAAAATAACTAAATTATAATTTATGAGGAATAGGTTGATCAACTAATTTCAATATGTTGTCTTATCATAAATCATAAATATTTATTATCAAAAATTCAAATATTTACTTTATTGATTCATAGACTTGAAGTCTTAACTTTATTAGATGGCTATCTTGATATCTTTTTAAATTCACTATTAGCCTAAGTTCTAACTCTAATATTTCTATTATAAGTGGTTAAAGAATTCAATTTGTCATCAAATTATTTTTAGTAAAACTGTTTTACAAATGATTTCATAGCATCATCATTTATACGGGATGGTTGTAAAGTTTAAGAGTTGGTTGGAGTAAATAAATACTAGGTAGAATTGAATTCTTCTGCAAGATCGATTTTTTGATGATTAAGTTTCAAAAGTGAAACTACTTCAGGCTTTTATTTTGCTTTTTCTATATTGTCTCCTACAGGAGCTTATTATGACAAAGCCATAATAAAATTGGCTTCTTTTTCTATGTTACTTATTGTTCCCATTCTGCGGAACACCCTAGCAGTATTTACTTTTTAAGTGTTCTCAGTTTAAAACTTTATGTCTTCCATTAAGATTGGATCGAATTTAAGATTTATTGAATCCTTATTCTAACCAAATCTATTAATGTAGTCAACAAGAGCATAAAACTTCATATCTCCGAATTCAAAATATTTTTTTGCTTTTGCTTAGCCTTCTCTTAACTCTTAAGAGATTTATTTAACTCTTTGTAAGTAACTTTTGCTAAAGACATCTAATGTTGGAGGTCTGAGTGAGTCAGCATAACTTTTAACTGCAAGCATTTTTTGTAGAAGTGCAGCGTTCTTTTTCTTTTCGTATTATTTGTATTGTTTTAGTATGGCTAATTCAGCTGGAGTAAATTTTTCATTGAGATCTGTATCAAATATGTATATTACCAGCAGATTCTTTATAACCAACACCCAAATCAAATTTCATCAGAAAACCTGGTTACCATCCTTTTTGACCAAGCAATCGATCTGGTTGTATTTTAAGTATTTTATGTCCCGGAGGTCCAATATTTTATTGTGTTTGATCGATCTAATATAATTTTAGCCTACTTTGCAAAACTATTTGCGACAAAATTTCCTGGCAGTATCCTTTTCACACCCCTCTTCTCGTAATTTCAAATACATCATTACATTGTTGTTGTGAGAAAAATTTAGATGAGTGCACATTAAATATAAATAAAATGACTGAAGAAATTGAACCTCATATTGCTAGAAAATTTGAAATCATTCAAAAATTAGGTAAAGGTGCTTATGGTATAGTTTGGAAGGCTGTAGACAAGAAGTTAAAGACAGTAAGAATTCAAAAATAAAGTTTAGGTTGTCGCTTTAAAAAAAGTATTTGACGCTTTTCATAATGCTACAGATGCTCAAAGAACATTTAGAGAAATAATGTTTTTGTAGGAGTTGAATGGACATGAAAACATAGTGAGGTTGTTGAATATCATAAAAGCAGAAAACAATAAGGACATTTACTTGGTGTTTGATTATATGGAAACAGATTTGCATGCAGTGATTGTAAAAATGATAATTAATTAAATAGAGAGCAGGAATACTAGAGGAGGTTCATAAAAAATATGTTGTTTATTAAATTTTGAAGTCACTTAAATACATACACTCAGGAGAACTTATTCATAGAGACTTGAAGCCTTCCAACATTTTACTAAATTCTGAATGTCACATGAAATTGGCAGATTTTGGTTTAGCCAGAAGCATAGCGATCACTGAAGACGACAGTTGTACGATGATATTTAAATTTAACGTTTAGCTCCACCAGTTTTGACAGAATATGTTGCTACCAGATGGTACAGAGCCCCTGAGATATTACTTGGATCAACCAATTACACCAAAGCCGTAGACATGTGGAGTGTCGGCTGTATTCTGGGTGAATTGATCATAGGTAAGGCAATCTTTCCAGGAACATCTACACTAAATTAAATTGAGAGAATTATTGAGTTGTTAGGTAAACCAAATGATGCAGACATTGAATCCCTTGAATCACCCTTAGCTGTCAATATTCTAGCTTCAGTGTCAATTCAAAAAAGAAGATCCTTCTAATAATTTTTTTCAGGAGCCCAAGAAGATTGTCTAGACTTATTAAGAAGGTTTCAATATCATTCCTATTTATAATTTAGACTTTTGCAATTCAATCCAAAGTTGCGACTTACTGTTAATTAAGCTATCAAACATAAGTATTTGAAAGAATTCTCTTCGCCTGATGAGGAAATTGAATGTTCCGAGCCTATAAGAATACCTATGAATGACAATAAGAAGTTTTCTATTAAGGAATACAGAGAGGCCCTTTATAATGATATAAATCGAAGAAAAAAGGAGTAAAGAAAAAAGTGGTAGGCAAAATACTTGCAATAGTTGGGAATGAATCCTGATGAACTTATTAATGGGTATTAAGTTATAAATTTATTTTAAGGCTTCAGCAGGAGCAATCTGAAATCATTACTTCAGTAAAATCGTAATAAGGCTTTGAAAATGTTAATGGAAGTTCTATTTAGCATTAAACTTAGTAATAATAATAATTGCAGAAATCTAATATTGAGGAGATACAAAACATCATTAAATAGCAATAAATCTAATCACAATAATTGAAGAAATCTTAAAGTTAAGCTGGAATTCAGTAACAATAGAAATTGACTAGTTAAAAAAGTGCAAGCAATTTTGTTTCTTAAATGTACAATACATTCTAATAATAAACACAAAATATAGATAATAGGTTTTATCAATAGCAATAATTCTTGTAATAATAACTTCAATAATTATAACAAAAAGCTTAATAGAAGAAAAAGACTTGATTTTTAATTTATATATAATTTCAAACAATAGATTCTAATCCACTTTATGTTTTGAATGAAATAATCTGGTGTATTATTGTTAAATTAAATATCTAAATTTATGTCTGAAGAAAAAGTGCAATAAATAGATCCAAGCATTGAAAATAAACCAGCACCACCTTCAGGACCTAAAAGACCAGAGAAAGAGCCTCAATTAGACAATTTAGATGAGATATTTAAGAGAATTTCTGATGATTTCAGCGATGTAGCTCCTCTTTAACAAATTGCCCAAAAATTTAATGTCAATCCTGGCTAATTAGTCTTAGGTATAATTTTTGTTGCCTTCACACTCACAATATTTGGAGCTGGAAATTTGTTAGTCAAAATATTGATTGGTATTCTATACCCTGCATACATGAGTGTTTAATGTGTGAAATAAAAGGATGATGCAAAATCTAAAATTTGGCTTTCTTATTGGGTGATTTACTTACTCATGTTTCTGTTGGACAGAGTGATGTGGTTCGCTTTCCATGACCTATTGTAATTGTATTTCCCCATCAAAAACATGACTCTTATTTGGATGTATTATCCTAAAACCAGAGGTATTTACGTGTATATATATTTAGGTGCAATAATAATATTTGACAAACTAGTGTTATAACTCAATTAATTGGGTTTTCTGGAAAAACCAAAATAAAAACATGAGTGATATATAGATGCATTAATCATTTATTAAATTTCTTCATTGCCAATCTCACTTTCAATTTTCCATTCTCAAATGAAGTCGTGGCATTAAAATCTCCCCTAAAGTTTCCCTTCAATTTCTATTGTAAAGTCTCCTTAAAGTACTCTCCGAAATACAAATCTGAAACTCCATACAGAATTTCATTGTGTAAGGGAATCTAGCAATTTGGGATTAGAAGTTCAGATGTACTCTCGCCATTTTTAAATTTCAAAGAGAATGGCAACTCATCATTTTGTTATTTCATCAATCCTGTTAATGTGCATTACAACTATTCAATTAATAATATTGTTTACTGATTCTCCAATGAATTCAACTGTATTGGTTCTAATAGAAACCTCTTATTCAGACAAAGACTTTAATTCTTGAATTAGATTGGATGCAAATTTGATTTCAAAATCTGAAAATGTAAATTGTTTGTTTTAATATATTGCTTTGAATTGAAAGCTTCTGCCCTCCAACTTTTATGGAAGAGCAAACAATTCATTTTTAATAAAGTGTCTCCACGATCTACCTGAAAACCTTTATAAAACATTTTCAACGTCAATATCTTATTTGAGAGTATCACTTGTCATACATGCAGATCCATTGGATGAGAAACTCAAATACAACTGACTATCTCCAAAGGACTGTTTAGTGATTTCTATCAATAAAAGAAATTCCTTCTTGTAACCATGTTATAAACCAATCATATACCAATTATCATCATCTAATTGATATCCAACCTCACTTTTACACAAACTACAAGCTCTTTGTTAAATAGGGTTATTGCTACAAGGTGCTAATTCTAGATAATTATTTTTATTATTAAAATGAATAAAAGTTTAGTTCTAAGCTGGTACCTTCTAAACAAATTCCTCATCTTGAACTGGCTCTCTCTTTTTTTTCTTTTTTATTATTTTCTTTTCCATCTCTTCCAAATCTCCAAGAGATTAAACCTTTGTCTTTTTAGCAGAATTTAAAACCTCTAATAGTTCTTCATCTTCTAAATCTTATTTCTTTTGTTTTTTCTTCTTTTATTATTTAGGGACCTACATCTAATCATCAGCATCACTCCAATCATCTGGGATTTCAATTATTTTCTTTTTTTTCTTCTCATTTTCTAACATCTATTATTGTTATTCAAGCTTCAACTTTTCTAATTTCTGTTGCTCCATCAATTATTATTCTAATCTCAACTATTCTTATCTTTACTATTCCAATTTCAATTATTCCAACCTTTATTATTCGGCTCTTTGTTACTCTATTTTCTGTTATTCTATCCTTTATTATTCCTTCTATTATTATTATTGAATAATCATCTCCTCATCGTCATCTGATGGATCATCAGATTCATCCACCTCATCGTATTGCGAAATCTCATCATATTGTTAAAATTCGTCATCTTCTGATTACTCACTTACTGTGATGTAGCCTTCACTAAATATGTCTGAACTATCATATTCAACGATATTTTATTCTAAGCAATAGTCAAAAACGTTTACTTGGAACTTTAGTTTTTTGTTTCATGAGTTACTGAAACTCAAATAATTTATCAACAGGATCCTAAGTAATTGCTAAGGAAAACAACTACATTAAGGCTAATATATAAAGCATTCCGTTTTATAATATTAAAATAAATATTACATATATAAAAAGTTAAATGAAAAATTCCTATAGTCAGAATTAATTAACCATAAGATTCAGTTATCTTATCCAAAATTAAGTGTGTATTGTTTTCGTTTCAATTCAATATGGCATAATTTATTTGATTTTTTTTACGGTAAACTATGTTATGATAAATTAAATTTACAATATGTTTAAATATATGATTCAGATTCAAAGAGAACAGTGATATTTCAGATGAAAATAGGCTAAATAATATTATATGTTATAATTATATTTTAATTTAAAATCAATGAGAGCAAAAATAGTTGCAAATACATCTTATATAAAAATAATTATTAATAATCGGCGCATTACATTTAGTAAAGTTCTTAAATACATTAATTGAACTGAAAAAATAATTAAAATTTATCTTCTTTAAAGAAACCTTATTTTACATTAGAATAATTATAGAGAGTTAATCAATATTAAAATATAGATCAATCTTGATATTAAGTTATTTATTATAAAATCATAGATTTATTATTTTCACACTAATTCTCCATTTCTATATTTTATAAAGATTTCAAGTATTCTTCTGAAGATAATATTTCATCTTTGATCAACTTATTAATCAAGCTGAAATACTCTTGTAATTTAAGTCCGAAGGCACATACTTCCATACGTTGAAGGATTAACTTAGGCTCAAGTTAGATTCTAGGATACAATATATTACTAAGCTTCAATAATGCTAAATAGTCCTTATATCTAAATATCTCATTTAATTAAACTATGATTTCCTCATCTAAATCTATTTTATGCATAATCTCCAAATAATTGACTAAAATGAATAGACTTTTTTGAACTATTTGATTATCATTGTCTCTAAAATGTTTATATAATTCGTCTAAATGATCTTTTGATAAATGAACAGGTTAGCTAGATTGTAAATTTAAGATAGTATCAAAGATAGCGGAGGTAATATCTTTTCGACCCATGTTATTGAACAAAAAGTTTGTTACGGAATTTAAAAAGTCTTCTTAAAGATGTTCTTTCTTAAGGAATTCATCAATTAACCAAACAATCGTAATTTTGAATTCTGACATTGAATAATTGCTAATTTCAATGGCTCTTTATATTATAAATCTAAGTTTATCATCAGGGAAATTAATGAAATCAATTAAATTTCCAATTATGGAAAGTAACTAAATTTTCACTCAAATTTAAATTACATAATTTAAGCTTACTTCCTAAGTTGAAGTCTATGTGTAATTATTCATAAGCTGAATTGTTTTTTCCAATGCCACTGTCAGAACCCCTTAATCTACCATATACTTATTGCATTAATAATCTTCAACTGAACTTAAAAAAGAGATGAACTACAAATAATCTGGTTAATCAATTTCTTTTAGCAATTCGCTAATCGGATTTTCAAGAACTGCTTATCTGAAGTATTATGGAGTGGCTTATAATTTGACAATTCTTCTTTTTGCAAATTCTTTCTGCCTTTACTCAGCTCTTATTTTAATATGGAAATTCTCTCTCATTTATTTCATGTTTATTAATTAATTTATTAGCCGTGGAAATCCGAAAGACATCACGTTAGGAGTTTTACTAGATGACTCAAATAAGTAATTATGAACTATTCATTAAAAATAAAATGGAAAATATTTGACATTTTAGAACATATATTCTGAAATACCTATTTGAAAGTCAACAGGTCATTTTTTGCTGTATCACAACATATTATTCATTGATCTTGAGAATTTTAAAATTGTGGATAGAGAAATCAAATGTTTGGAGTAGCAGTATGTTATTAAATTTAATATGTTCTACTAATTTCATTAAACTTGTTTATAATTATTTATTGCCAATAGTGATCTTTATTCTATGTTCTAGTCTAAATATGATGAAATTGCTATTGAGGAAGTGAGTGAATAATGAATATTTTAACATAAATATTTAATTTTGGATATGAGAAGATTAATTGTTAATTAAACAAGAAGCAAGACAGTTGCTGCTCGTCCATCAGCAAATCTTGATCGTATCAATAAATGGTTGTAAACTTTGAGTGCTAAAGCTAACACATTAGAAAGCAGATTTTATGCATCTTAATTGAGTTCTTTGTTTAATTTCTATTCAAAACCTTCAACAGGTGCTGCTCAAGTATTGCTTGTGTTTCGATGAATAGGAAATTGATTGGAATTATTGGAAAGAGTAGATCACCACTGAAGGATTGGTTGATAAAGTTTAAAAGGGACATGATACCCTACTACAAAGGGAATTTGATGTTGAACGCATCTGTCATCAAGTTGTGTCTAGTCAAAGCAAAGAATTAGAAGACTTAGAGAATGAACTCACATTCCATAGTGCAGTCTGGAGTAACTACTATTTGGATCAACACTTGGCTTTATTAGATTTAGAATAATATGGAGACAGAAATAGCTATGTCAGTACAATAATTAATTTGAATGATTAGTTCATGAGGATTACGATTTCTATCCAGGATTAGAAGCAGACTTAGAGGAATTGACAGAGACTCACAATTGGATTCCAGGATCAAAGGATGATATCAATTTGAAGGGTTACATGGTCTCATAATTCTAATGGGGCAAAAAGATCATCTCCTTCTACAGACATCCTTGTGATGACTTCAAGGCTGCAAGAGGTACCAAGAACATTTTGGGTAGATGAGCCTTAATATATTGCAATACATTAACAAAAATTAAAATCTTTATATTTTTTACTAGGAACACAGTCCCTCTGAAATGTAACAACAACGACCACAAACTGCTCATCAGCCCAGTCTCTCTTCTAATCCAATAGAATCGCCTGCCAAAACTCTTAATATGCTGACAAGTCTACAATTATCAACCAATAGAAAATTATTAGAACAATTCCCTAAAGATGCTCATGCTGATGTGGTAATCCAAGTGAAAAACAAAAGGTTTGAATTATAAAAGGCTCATCTAAGAATTGAAAGTCCATTCTTTGATTGCGATAAATAAGTCATCTCAATTCAAGAATATGATCCAGATATTTTTGAGGGAATTCTCAAATGCTTTTATGGAGGATAATATATCATATACACATATCAAGAACTCTATCTTGCTTATCAAATATGTAGTTTCATAAAATGTGATGGTTTGTGCAAATAAATTGAAGGTTCATTTCAAATCAATAAAAAATCATTTACCTTTGCCCTCTAATTAAGTGAACTCTATGGACTCGAGGATCTAAGAGTATCTTGTTATGAATTCTTGGATAGCAACCCCGACGCATTCCTACAACTATTTGATCTTGGGATGTTGAAATTGAAGAAGAATCATAAGAAAACGACCCCTTCAGATGTCCTAGGATTAAATAAAGCTTGCTTCATTCATCTAATCTAGGCCCATAACACTTATAAAAAGACTAAATCGGAATAAAGACAATATCTAACAAATTATGAGATATTCCAAATCCTGGAATTATACAACTCAAATGAGGAGGATCTAAAAGAATTAATTGTGAAATTGATTGACAGGAATTCCCTCACAAGTGAAGAATACTATAAAATTTACCATCAATTAGCTTGTAGACAATCCCACACAATTTTAGATGAACCTCATATTCAACCATGTCATCAATCTGTAAAAGATTATCAGTAAGTTAATATATATTTAATAGATTGCAACCATAACCAGAAAAGAATTATTTTGATTATTTCGATGTGAATAAAAGTGAAAACTACTTTTACAAAAAGCGTATGTCTGAATTAGAAGACTAAAACAAAGCATTAGAATAGGAGACACAAAAGTTATCCATAGCTCTAGAAACAAGCATGAAAAATACTAATAATTTTAAAGATACATTATTAGAAACTATCACTCAAAAATTAGACAACAAATTAATTGAAAAGGATAAAGAAATAGAAAATCTCAGATAAGAACTTTTAACTCTGAAAAGTTAGATCAACCAAAAGGATAGAACTATCATAGAATTAGAAGACAGCATAAAAGATATAAATGACAGAGAAATCATTACTCTGAGATCCTAAATTGAAACCCTAAAAAGCTAACTAATTCAAAGAGGCTAAACAGTTTCTGAATTGTAATATAGTGAACCGGACTTTAATGATCAGACCTTAGAGTCCATGAATCAATTCACTACTAGTCAATTTCTTCAACAACAAGAATTGGCTAAGTCGGAGTACTAATTTCTAAAACCCCAAACTGTTGCATAAAGCCAAATATAATTAACTGTCCAATAAACTGAAAGGTTTCAATATGATGCCGAACCAGTCACTTTAGACAAAATTAATCAACTTAATTATATCTTTGATCACCTAAAAATCACAATTTTCTCTCAAATCTACCTAAGAAGACTTCAATTAGGATCTCTTAGTGGGTATGATGTTGATTCTTTTAAAAACAATTGCTCTGGAGTCGAAAATTTACTTATTTTGGTTAGGGTTTTTGATTATAATAAAATCATTGGAGTTCTCGTATTTGGAAATGAAAAGTATTTGCTAAATATATCGAATCGCCAAATATAGGAATTGGATAGCATTTTCCTATTTGAAGACAACATCATAGAGATCCCAGGCCAACTCACTATTTGCAATGGTTGTGATTCTAACACTTGTTACGGTTAAACCTCTTTGACAGGCAATAAGGAATTTGTAGTAGAAGATGTTGAAGCTTATTCAATTGAAATTAGTCATAATTTATGATAAAATTATATTAGATAAAATATGTGTCATTTTTGCTTCTTCTCATATTCAATTGGGTAATTCTCGTCAGAACAAATATACACTTAAATTTCGTTATTCTGTCCTTGTACTTTGGAACTATTCAAGTAAACCTGATATGGGTATTCAGGGTTGTTTTCTTGGGGAGTTTCTACGGATGTTCCTTTTGGCGCTGTTATTATAAAAAGCGCCTCTCCCTTATGATCAGTCTGCTAACTCTTCGATAATTCTTTGAAGTCATCATGAGTGAGAAAGGTGTACTTAGCCACTTCTGGATCACTCTGGAACTTCTCTTACAGATTCTTTTGCAAGTACTCTATCCAATAATCAATTGTTTTCTCTTCATCTTGCAAGGCTTCCAATTCTTATTTTATTTAACGAAGCTCAGTTTCCAATTAAGGATCATCCGTGGCTCCAACCCATTTGATCTTGTTTTTAGAGATTTTCTCAATATAACCAATCCCCTCTAATACATTTGTAATATCGTAAATTCTTCTTTTTTAAACCCCCAGATCATTGACAGCCACATTCAAATCGATTGTCAACTCTTCGGAATTCCTAATTAATTCAACAAACTTTTTTGTGAGCACAGATAATGAATTGTCATGTCGAGTTTTCTATTTCCCAGTACTCTTAGGTTCTTCATCATTCGACTCATTAAATGAATCTTCATAGTTTGACTCCTCTTGCTTCACCTTTTTCTCTGACTCCATTTTTACTTACTTTCGCTTCGAACTCATGTTAATATTAATTAATTCCCTTAATAAATTGAGGTATTAAGGATATAAATACTAATTTTATAATAGAATACATAAGAACTCCGCACTTAATGCATGTATTCTACTTTGTCTGTATAAACCATCCAGGAAAATATGTTAGACTTATTGCCATAGTTCATTTGTCTTAACAAGAAAACCCAATTATTAGAAGAAATATTGGTAAAACCAAGGGAAGATTTTGTTTTTTAGATTAAATGTGATATCCATATTGTTTGTTTATATATACTATAAAAAATGAATGCTGCTTAATATTTGAATTGATTTTTTGATAGTTGACTATTTTTAAAAGCTATAGATAGTGAAAAATATTATTTAGTCTTTATTCAAATAATCTGTCTTTTGTATTTTAAGATTCCTTATTTATTAGACCAAATTAGTCTTAAGCATGTCTTCTATTTTGATTGTTTACAATTCTTACTTGTTATGGTCAATATTACTGAATGAAAATATTAGATCTCAATTGTATATATTAAATGATTATTTATGATTTAATAAAGCAGAGTTTAGACATCCCCAATTATAATCATAAATCAAAATAAAATAAATTTATACAAAAAAAGTAATTCTATTCTGAGTATTCTTTTTGGATTTTCAAAAACGAGACTTAACTTTCCCTTTATAAACTTCCATAATGGCTTTTACATTTACAATCCAGGATCAAAAAATTTATAATAATTTAAGCAATCTTTTTATGAATATTTTGAGAGATAGTTCAGCAATGTTTTCATTAATTTAATTTCAGATCCTTTTGATTACTTTATTCTAATGATTTCAATAAGTAAGTATAATAATAAGTTTAGTGACTTTTCAGTAAAATTGCTAATACTTTGATTTCAACTATGAATTTACACTTTACGTATATGATCTCTCTTAAAATTGAATATTATGTTTAATGATTGGTAAAAGTATGTTTGAACAAGCTAAGTTTGCATAATTTAATTTTATAATATAAATATTCATTCTGAATTGGAATTGAGATGGCAACAAATATATAGCATGAAGAAATCAATCTAAGTCTTAATAACGATAAGAAGGCATTCGAAGATCTTAGTGGGTTTTTTAATTTACTAGCTCAGGCTCTGGAAAAGGTGGATTAAGCCAATAAGGAATTAATTGAATGTTTGAAAAAGATTCAAAAATAACTGATTTCAGAAATACCAAAATTAGCAGAAGTGGTTTCTCTGGTGGCGGAGTCAATGAGTGTGGGATAAAAGAAGAATATGGAGTATGTCGACTTGATTAAGACTAAAATAATATTAAGTTTGAATGGACAATTGGAGCAGATTAAGACGAAGTAGAAATTATTGGATGATTATAAAGCCAAAACAGCTATAGAAGCTGATAGAGATTAAAAGAGGAAGAACACAGAGCCTGCGAAGTAAAAGGAGACCTATCAAGCTTATGAATAAGCAAAGAAGGAGAAGATGTTGGCAGGATAAACACTGAATACTTAATATTAGATTTATATTAATGAGAAAAATCAAGAATTCTGTTCAATGTGGAAGCACTTTCTGAATATGCAGATGTATTGTTGTGCAGCTGGACTTCAAAGTTTCTCAAAAAGTGCTTAAGAAATTCATAATAGGGAGCAGGAAGTTAAAAAAGATGCAGAGATTTTCTTAAGTAAATTGTTAGGTAATTAAAGAAGCAAATGAATAATAATAATATATATATATTTATTTATTTAATGTAACGAGATCAAATTAATTTCTCTTATTTAAAGAGATTGTTTCCAACTTTGGAACAGATCTTGTATACTGGCAAATTCACTAGTTTGAATGAGTTTGACAAGTGTACTTAGTTGTGGCATCAGGCTGGATTTCAAGGACCCTTCTTCTTAATAAAATTAAGTGATCAATTTGTATTCATTATTCTAAATCAAAACTCAACGTAAGATTTCATAAGGACGATAAAAAAGGGCTTCACATTTGAATTGAGCAAAGGCACACAATGGTTTTATTTTAATTTTTAAGATGAATAATCAAAGGTATTCAATGTGTGGTTCTAGGAGTAATAGGATTTTGAAAATTTTAAGATTTGCATGGAGAAGATAGTAAAATGAAATTCATGATTTGTATTTTATTCTCTTACTAATCTATTTTAAATAAATTATTCATATGCAGGTTGAAACATCTGAACAATAATTTGAGGAAATATACTAAAGTTTATGCAAAGACGACAGATTTTGTTTGGATCTTCGAGTTTAATTTGAAAAGATTCTGAAGGTGGAGATGGATCGATGTCAGGCTTATCATTAATTGTCTGAATTTTTGAGTGGCCTTGCTAAAGAACCATTTTAAGACACACCAGCCTTGATGGACATGCTTGATGAACTAAAATCAGCTATCTAAGAAGTTAACTCAAAGATTAAAGAAAGGATAAATGAGGATTAGGACAAAGGCATCGCTAAATTGATAAGGACCAAGATAATCCCAAGTTTAACCGACGGTTAAAGGGCAGTAGAAACTCAAAAGAGGGCTCTGACTGAATATAAGGAGAAGGCAGCTATCTATAAAAAATTAGAATAGAAGAAAAATGACCTGTTGTAAAAGAATGACGAAAAATTGTTGTAATTAGAAAAGTAGCTCTAGGAAGCCAAGAGGGAGAAACTAGAGAAGGGTTAGACCTTCAACTTCACATACAAGAATTATATCGAAGATAAAAACGATGAGTTAAAGGGTCTTTTCAAACACTTCTTTAATAGATTATTGGTGATCTCATCAGCTGGTTTGTAACACTACGCGATGGCCATTCATAAAATACATACTACCGATGAAAAGTAATAAGTTTACACAAGATTGAGTAAATTAGGTATTATAAAGCACAAAAAATAATGATTGATTTAATTAATGTTTGTATATCTATCGTTTATATTCTCAATTGTATCATCAACTTATATTGATGTTGTAACCAAATGCGTTTGCGAAGAATTACTCGTGGATTATGATTGTAATGAAGTAAGTTATTGTTATTGGGATAATAACAAATGCATCGACATATAAGACTGTTCAATAGAATCACCAATTGATTGTCCATATGATACAAATTGTGCCTATTTGGAAGGAAAATGCACTAAATTCACTAGTTGCGATAATTATGTCGGTGATAAGAGTTCATGCGAAGCCATTTCAATTTTATGTACGTCATTGGATGGAAAAAAATGCTAAAACAAGGTTATTCCAAGTTGTTCTGATTATAATGAGGAGGATTGCAATTATCAGGAAGGAAAAGAGGGAGAATGTGGATTTATTGGTGACAAGTGTTAGGTTATAAAATAATGCAGCGACATTGATTAGATCAAAGGGGAATTTGAATTCATGAAATGCATCTTAAATATACATTCATGCAAGGTGTCCAGCTCCAAATGTGTCCAAAAGAAATGCTCAGATTTAACCGATTCAAGTAGTTGTTAGTACATTCACGCATTCGATCCATTTGACCATCCTTAATCTGTATAATTATGTAAGTGGGAAGACAGTCGTTGTGTTGAGGCAATGCCAAACGATTTAAATGAAGCAACTTGTTTCATTGACACTCAGTATTCATACCTTTGGAATCCCAATTCAAAGACTTGTTAAAAATGCAATGGTCCCCCCAGTCCACCAAATCCAGATAATTTTGGAGTCATCATAAGGGTTGCCATAATGATATTTGTAATTTCATAATGATATTGATATTGATAATATTTACAAATCAAATGACATCAAACTACATGGAAGTTGATTAATATTCTGCCAGAGTGCCGAATGAACATTAAGCTATTTTATCCAACAGAGGAGACTAAGAATTCAAGTAAATTGAGTTTATTAAATAATGCAATAATGATCACCAAGATCCCACTATTCTTAGTCTCAATGAACAACTAATTCTGGCTGATAAATCTATTTATACTGAAATCATTAAATTGGAATCTAGATTGTAAGACATTGATTAAAAATTTCTTCCTTTTGACGACATTGATCTAGATGAAAGGGAAAGAAATGAAAAAATGAAGGAGCTCACTAAATCTTCATAGAGTGAGAATCAGAGACTAGATATGAAGAGAAAAAACACATAAGTTTAAAATTATTGGTTTACAATTAATCCAGATAGCACAATCAAAATACTTTGGGATTTTTTTTGTATGATTTTAATTCTGTATGAAATTATTACAATTCCAATCAGAATTAGTTTTGATATAGAAGTTAGTAGTGAATTCGGTTATGTTATTACAGCAGCCTTCTTGCTGGATATCATACTTACCTTTAATACTGCCATCTACAAGAATGGCAATATCAACTATTCCTATAAAATAATAGCAATTGAGTACTTGAAATTATGGTTTTGGATTGACATAATCGCATCATTTCCTTATGATTTATTCTTTACCTTAGCTGTAACAGGGGATGCAGAGGATGAAATTTCCACCCAACATGCAAATCTCTAAAAAAGTGCTTAAATCCTAAGGGTTTTAAAATTCTTTAGATTCATCAAAGTAATCAGGTTATTGAGGTTGGCCAAATTGAAAGTCATCGTCGATAAAATAGAGGAATACTTCTCAGATAATTCTGCTATCTAAACCATAGCGAGCTTTTTGAAATTATGCGGCTTTGTATTGTTTTGGTCACATTGGCTAGGTTGCATATTTCATTTTATTGCTCAGAGTGAAGACTCTTCCTATAATTGGCTGACAATTTATGGAATATATGATCAACCTTGGTAAGTTAGGTATATTAATTCTTTGTATTGGGCTGTCACTACCATGATTACAGTTGGTTATGGGGATCTTTCACCTTAAACTCCCTTAGAGAGATTTTTTGGAGTGTTTTTTCTGTTGATTGCTTGTGGGGTCTTCTCATTTACCATGAATACCATTGGTAATACTATGCAATAACTCAGTTAAAAAAAGGATCAATATTAAAGGAGGATAGCAGAGATCAATGGTTATATGGGAAAAGTTAAGATTCCGAAACAATTATAGAATCAAGTGAGACGATATTTGTAATACCTTTGGGACTCACATCGTAGTATAAACTTGGAGTCGATTTGTCAAAATCTTTCAACTTCCTTGAAATTTGAATTCACCATACAAGTCAATGGAACTATATTGGCTAATTATAAATTAATTTGTTAAACTTTTTCTAGGAAACTGTTGATTGAGTTGACACAAATTTTAATTGAATAAACTATTCAACCTGATGAATATGTCTTCTTGGAAAATGAGATCAAGAATGAATAATCACTCTATTTTATTTAAGAAGGATAAATTAATATTATTTTAATTAAAACAAGATAAATAGTAGCTAGATTGTCAAATAAAGATGTTTTTGGGTAAATCAGTTTTTTTGGTAATACTGAAAGAACAGCATCTGCTAAAAGTAATGGATTTACTGATGTTTTTGTATTAAAAAGATAGAATTTCATTGATTTATTATCTTAATTTCCCGAAGACAGAGAAAAATTCTTCTTTATTAACTCTGAGGTTAATAAGAATCAGCTCTAAGTTTTAGATATTCACTGCTATTCTTGTGATTTGCCAGGACATGTAATAAAAGATTGTCCTTCTTTACACTTTGTAGTTGATTTATATGCGTATCAGAAGACTAAGACTAGATGCCTCTAAGCAATTATGAAAGATTTTGTGAGAATTGACAGAATAAATTATAATGCCAGAAAAAATAAACTGGAAATAGTAAGCAAAGTGGAGAGTTTTCAGATGAAAATTTCGATTCATAATTACTTAAAGGAAGAATGCAATGTTGATGATTTGATATAAAATGGAATAGAAGATGAGTCTATAAAGAAAGGTTTGAAACTTAAGTCTAAATTTAAGGAAGATAGGAATAGGAGGAGGAATTGGTAATAATCACTGAAAAAATCATAAAAATAGATACAATAAATACAAATTAAACAGTAGGAAATATTTAGTTTAACCAAGAGTCTCTCTTAAGCGATTATATCATCGAACAATAGTGACAATTCTATAATACCAAGTATCAACCAATTTAGGAATCATCTTGAAAGTGACGAAGATAGTGAATGTGGAACCTATATCTAAAACAAGATGGATGACATTATGGCTGATTATTAAATATTCAAGGAGGAAGTACAGAAGTATAATGGAGGTTAGCAATCAGAACTGAGGAAAAGCGATGAAATACTCAATGACTTTGAGTAAGGATATGATTACAATATCTTTTATCCTCATAATAATATTTCAATAGTTTTAAAAGAGTATAATGCATTTTAGTAAGGCAATTAAGTTAAACCAAACATTGATACTTTATACGATTCAAATGTCTATTAAGAATATATCTCATATTATGTAATAGACATTGAGGACATAAGAAGATTCAAATTGCAACTCAACCCAAATCGAATCAAATAGTTTTTGCCATTTACACAATAGCTCTAATCACAATATAGTAGATAAGTAAAATTAAAATATAACTATAAAATAGAAAAAGAAGGATTAAGGGTTATTGAGAAAGCCAAAGAAGTCATTGAAGTAAATTGCAAAGACGATAATGTTGGCGAGAAAATTGATATGAATTCTGCTACTATTTTATAATTTAATAACAAATTATTAACTGATATGAAGCACTATAGAGATTCTGTTAGTCCTCAGGTTCGACAATTTATTAAACAGTTCCATACTTGTCAGAAAGAATAGAAACAAGACAAGTAAACGAGCACAGAGGAAAGCAACTCATCAATAATGGATGAAAGATAGGATGAAATAAATATAAAGGAAGTATTCCTGAAATTGCCAAATGAAGAGGTGCAGGAAAATAGATAACCTTATTTAAAAATATCAAAGACTCCCACTGTTTGTTCAAATAACAATTCTCTTTCTAGTTTTGATTAGGATAGATATGTTGATTTCATTGTGTAAAAAGTGGTCGAAGAGATGGAAAGGAGAAACACGAGTAAAAGACAACCAATGTTGAGCATTTAATAGAATACAGTTCAAGTCAAGATAGCTCCTAAAAGTGAGTTGGATTATTTTGATGATGATTCATTCATTCGTCACATGTATGATGATTAAGTGTATTGATTAGACAACAAACTCTATTGAATCCTCATCATACACCGAGGAAGGTTCATAATTTCGAAAGCTTCGATTAGCGATAGAAACAATTCCAAATTTAAAGAGAACAGAAATTGCAGAAGCAAAGAGAGGCATAATAAATGACTAAGTTAGTGGATGAATTCAAGTGTTACTTGATACGAACAAGAAAGAGTGGAGGATTTTGAGATTAAGTGTATATATACTTACTTAGATATTAAATCCTAAATATAATTATTTATTTGATATGTCTCTCTTGATTCTAAATGCTAGTAATAGAATTGCTTAAGGATTCTTAAAAGTAGCTGCTGAAAGTGGTAAGTATGAAAAGATCATTTGTGCTGATATCTTCCCAACATACTTCACAGTTCAAAGATTACTTAAATTCAAGCAATAATTCTCAACCAAAATAGAGTTATTCAAAGTGGGTGATCGTCAAGATCTCCATGATGTAATCAAATAAGCCAACAATCTCCTTTATGTGAGTCATGACTATTACTAAGTAACAGCATCCAAAAAAAACTTGTTGGTAGCCTCTCTAGATTTGGTCAAAACCAGAAACTACAAAACTGCGGCTTATGTTGCTCCAGTCGAACATGATCATTAGGAAGAAATTGATGAATGGAAACATTTGGAAGTTGAAGGTCGTCGCTCCATCCCTCAATTAGTTGGAATCAGATCTGATATTACTTTCGGACCTTAAAGCACATTTACTAATTAAATTGCTTAGAGAATATAAAATAATCAAAGCATTTACATCAAAAGCACAGGACAATCATGTGCCCCAATCTTCACTGGAGATTTAGAGGCAATTGTCGCCAGAGTTCTTGCAGGCGATCATGCTGGCAAATTGCTCTTGGCCAAAGGACACAAGCATATAGATTTCAACTCCATTATTCATTTAATTGAGTAGAGCGTCAACCATAGAGCTCAAACTAATAGTTCTTTTATTGAAAAGGTAATTTGTTTATTATAAACTCAAAAAGATCATTCATCCAACCAACAACTGCATTATTGGACAACAATTATATTGTCCCTCATACATTAACTTAACCAAATTGATAGCCAATTATAAGGCTCTTGAGAACACTGGCTATGATTAAGTTGTTGGAGATAATTTAGTAGATATTCAGGAGTATCACAACAAAAATACAACTGTCGTCGATCAATCATTAAAAACTGACTATGAATTAAGCTATTTAATTGGCTGAATAAGTGAAATATAATCAATAAAAAGTACAGAAATATTATTTTTTCATATTATTTCAAATTTATTTAGTTATATTTAAATGATAAATAGGATTCTATTTTTTGATTGATCATATTTTAAATATATTTATCAAATTAATCATGATATAATAAATGGACCAAAATACCTTATAGATTAGATGTCAACGTAGGCATTTCTTAAAAGACAAACAGTATCATCTTTTGATCGAGGACGGTCGCATACAAATATCTCAAGTAAGAAAACATTCTCACTAAAAGAGTCAGTAAACTTTCAATAATCAAAGTACATCCTCGACCTGCTGTTCCAAAATCTAGTATTTTGGAAAACTGAACAAAATAATCTCGTTGCATTTGGAATCAAATATAATAAAACACTTAAATGGTTTCATGCTGAGAAAACTGATTTAGAAGCCTTGTATAGAGAATTGCATACTCGTATATTCTTTGGAAATATATCCTCAATATATGAGAGTCAGGAAGTGATTGGTGCTGGAGCATCATGCAAAGTGTATAAAGTTGTTAACAAGATTACACGTTATGAGTTTGCTTCAAAGTGCATCAGAAAAGATTATATATTTAACAAAAAGAATCAAGAAAGATATGTAAGAGATTGTTATATGATAGAATCGGCTGATCTTGGAAATAGAATTAATGAAGTTAGTCGATCATAATTCAATAGTGAAAATGGTTGACCTTTATGAAGGCGAGAAATCTTACTACATAATTATGGAATTACTAAAAGGAGAAACGTTGTACTAATTTAGCAAAAAAACATAATTGAACCTTCTTTAAATAAAGTTAATCATGAGCGTATTGTTATGATTAAAATCATTAGAATTGCTTGAAAGGACTATGCTATTTGAATTTTCATAATATCATTCATAGAGATTTGAAATTAGAAAACTTAGTGCTTTTAGAACCAAATAAAGTTGAAACAGTTAAAATTATAGATTTTGGATTAGCAATTCCATTGTCAACACCTCAACGTTAGATATGTGGAACTCCTGGTTACATTGCACCAGAAATGTTCATTGATAAATATCCATACACTGCAAAGGTTGATATGTTTAGTTTGGGTGTCATCTTTTATAGGCTGCTGAGTAGAAAATCTTTGTTTAGTGGAAATAACAGTGATGAAATACTTGAGAACAACAAGAAGTTTAGGTGCAACAATCATCTCAAGGACTGTTCTAATGAGATTTCAGATTTGTTGAAATAAATGTTGTAAAAAGATCCCAACAAAAGGATTTCTCCAGAGTAAGCTCTTCGACATCCCTTCTTTGATGACACTATTTCAGGTATGATGACACTTAACCTTCCTATTTAGGAGACTTAGGTGTGGCAGATGAAAGTCCCCATGAAATTGTCAGAGCATTCCCACTCATCAAACCTATGTAGATCACCAACTCGAATGAGAACATCTCAGATAACAAGATTCAAGTAATCAGGGGAAGTCAACCGAGTTTTGAGTAGAGTATAGGATCAAATTACTCTCCTTCGTTTGATGATATTAATAAAAAATCAAGGAATGGGAGCGATCACATTATTGAATGATTAAGTAAGTGTTCATAATAAAAACTTAGTATTCATTATTTTATTTATTCTTTATTCTTATTTATCATTCAATGTTGATTTGTATCTAGGAACTGAAGTATTAAGCAATTTGGTACAGATTGCCTATGCCCTCACTTTGTTGTCATCATTATGCAGGACGAACTAAATTTATTGGTGCAATTTTGCAGATTTAAGCTTTTGTCGATCGATCAATCTTTGTTATGCTTTTTAACTACCTTCTTTGCCTTATTCTTCATTTAATTTATTTCTTTCTCCCTGAAATTCAACTATCTTTTCTTGTAAGACCTGAGTGAAGCTGCGGTCCAAACAGGATTCATTGATGAAATCTTTTAGTTTCCGTTCGGCTTCGAATTTCAAGGCACTCAATTATTTATTAATATCTTTTTCATCGCCATCTCTTTTCCTTATATTATCCATTTTATCGAAGATCGATACGAGGGGTTGTAATTTGGTTTAAATTTTCTGGGAATTCAAGGAAATGCTCCTCATTCTTTGTTATTGCAAAACATCTATAACTTATTTGTATTCTTTAAATTGACAATGTTGCCAAGCCAATTCGATTTGTTCGTTGTTGCAATTGACGATGTTGTGATCCTGGAGGATTTTCAAGAATTGTGGTTTTTAGGTTGGTTTTTCAATTCTTAGAGTAGCAAGTAAGTGATGTGTTTACATTCTTATATCTCAAAATATAGAAATAGAGAAAAATGATTTTCAAAAGAAAGGTCATTGTCTTCTCATCTGTAATGAGTTTAGATTGATGTTGAAGGAGAAATTCTCTTAAAAAATACTGGTCCTACTTCTTTGTTGATTCTGTTCGATATTGCAATCCCAAACCCTGAAGATAAAGGACTATTCTCCTTTCCACTTATCTTTGTTCGTTACTTGCTATTTCGTGAATCCAATCGAAAGACTCTACTGAATCAATAATGCTCATTAAATTATTTCAATTATATAACTAATCAAGAATTCTTAGAAAGTATGAATTTAGCATGCTGTTTCAAATCTTCAATATCTTCTTCGGTTTTCATTTCACCCCACTCCCTGAGTCTTTTTCTCAGATTCTCTATATGTCTTAAGAAAGACAATTAATATTCGATAATTACTTTTTTTGTTGCATCAATTTCTCACTCAAATCACTGGGGAATTGATAATCTTAATCTACTTTAAAAAAGAGATCTTGTTTCATCTGTTCCATCTCCTGGTTTATGTAGGGCTGCAGAATCTCTAGCGGAATCTTCATCTGCTGTTTCCTCGGTTCCTCACTCTGCCGTGCAGTTAAATTAGGATTGATCAATCGGTTATTCCCCCTCTTCTTTGTTTCAATGGGAGGGTAAATTAGAGTTCTTTCGGTTTTTGGACTGGGAAGTTTCAACATTGCCCTATTGAGGAGTGAGAGACAGGAAGGGATACTCAGTTTTATGGTCAATTTTGATTTGATAGTTGAATTTGAAGCTCATCTTTTTTCTCTTCTCTGGGATGATGTGATTTTTGTTGTATTGCCAAAATTGATCAGGAGTGCAATTTCTATTGGAGGGGGATCTGGAAGTGTTGGTGTGCAATTTATGTTTCTCTGAATTGATGCGAACCAAACGATTCATCTGATCCCGTTCTCGAATGAATGGAATGAATTCATGCATCTATTCCCCACCCTTACACAATTCCTTCATTAATTGAAATCTGGGAAGCGTTGAGTTTGATTGGCCAGAATAATATTCGTTGAAATCGTTCTTTAAGTTAGATTTGTAATTGTTAGAGTGCATATTAAATTAAATGAAGAAGAGTTATTAATTTAGAGCTTTATTTTATAAAAATGCTGCTCTATAATCTCGCTAGATTGGGACCAATCTATGTTAGATGTTCACTCCCCTCTTGTGTCTAGGATTTGTATATTTGATTTAGGAGGTGGCATTCGACCAATTCAAAGGAGCCAATTTTTCATTGGATTTTCCCTATTTGTTCAATGTGCCTGTCATATACTCAGGATTGCCAGGATTACTGAATTTGACATGTTTGCAATGGTACGAAACGATACTTTATTCTAGGTATTACTTCAACAGCTCCCAGTTGCGAGAATAGGACAAATAGTTTTTGGGCTATAATGATGGAAATTAGTAAGCATTGTGCATATTAAAATAAGATCCCTTGGATTGTTGCGACACATACTCCAACGTCCGGGATGCAGTTACGAAACACAAGACCATGAATTAGCATTTAAAAACGTGCCATTCCTATAGTAGCCCAATAGCACAATAAATTAGGATATTTATCATCAAATAGAATATTTACACACAGTGGCCTTTTGTGAGAGGCTCCGATCTTCCAAGGTATGCATCTTATATTACTTGTCAGACCTCTACCTAATTCCTGACGGAGGATACACATTCTTCGAAGCTAACGAAAAGAAGATCAACATGAGTATTCAAGTAAATGACATCAGATTGCACGAGTATCACAGAAGCAACGGCATAACCAAGATAAGGTAATCCCAATCAACAAACCTCTCTCTAGATACCAAAACAAGGTCTAGCCCAACAAAACCAACACCATGATGTTAGTGGCCGAAGGGTAAATAGCAACCATCGATCTCATCTCCAGAGCTTTGCTGCATTATCACAACCCCAATGTTTGGCTGGTCTCCGGAATCGAATACATGCCACTCAAGGGACAGGATAAAAGCTTTCCTCTTGAAATTGATCAATGTCATTCGGAGCCATGCTCTATCCGTTGTCACTTTCTCTCTTACTCCCTGTCTTTTTGTATGCAATAGTCCTGGAGAAGGAGGAGAGACTCTTGCAGATGATGAAAATGAATGGAATGAAAATGAAGGATTATTGGATATTGTAATATCTATTCTCAGGATTGATGACTCTATTAACCTGTCTCCCTCTTCCTCTTCACAGGCATATACCTGGTAGGAATATCATTGCTTACAGATACTAATTTCAAACTTCTTGTAATCATTTTCAATATCTTATTAGGTCATTGTCTTAACTGGATGGGGATTGTGCTAGATTTCATTGTCGTTTTTCTTCCAAGTCTTTGTAAGCAAAGCCAGAACAGCTACCATTATTGGATATTTGCTCTCAGTTTGGGGGTCCATTATTGCACTAACTGCCAATCTCGCCATTTATCCAGATCCCTATGAGATACCAATCTATTTATAAATGATACCCCAAATAGCCTTCAACAGAATTGTCTACATCTTCTCAATGGGTAAATCTATACATTATTATTTCAGCTTGCGCTCAAACAGGTTGCATAAGTTAATTAAGTCCTTTGACTAGTGAGATATAAGGATGCATAATTTCACTCTATGTAAATTTCATTGTATTTGGCCTTCTGGGTGTTTATCTTCATGAGATAATTCCACAAGAATTTGGAGTTTCAAGTGAGCCTTGGATTTTTAGATTCTTCAAAAAGAGAAAAATAGAATTCAGAGATGAGGATGAATACAAAATCAATATTCAAGATGCTCAAGAAGATTAAGACTCTAAAAACGAAAGGGAAAAGGTGTACAAAATCAAAAACTATGAGGATTATCCACTCATTTGTAAGGACTTGAGGAAAACCTATTAAAATAACGTGGCTGTTAAATGTTTTTGTATTGCAGTTGAATAAGGTGAAATCTTTGGATTGTTGGGTCCAAATGGAGCTGGAAAAACATCTATTTTATCAGCCATAACTGGGTTGTATTCATGTAATGATGGCGAAGCTTATGTGGGTGGATATAGCATTAAAACTAATATGCAGTCTGTTCAGATGAATATTGGGGTATGTCCTTAATTTGATTTATTATGGCCAGAATTGACTGTTGAAGAACACTTACTGTCTTATGCTAGATTAAAAGGAATAGACAAACAGAACGAGCGTGCCAAAGTGCAATAGAGCATGGCAGAAGTCAAATTAGAACCTTATTTCAACTATTATGCAAATCAACTATCAGGTGGCATGAAGAGAAGACTCTCAATAGCTATTGCACTCGTAGGTGAACCATTGATAATATTCCTGGATGAACCCTCAACTGGATTAGATCCTGATAATAGAAGGCAACTTTGGGACATTATATCTCAATGTAAAGGCAAAAGAGCCATGGTGCTTACTACTCACTCAATGGAAGAAGCAGATGTTCTTTGTACTAGAGTAATTATATAATGTGAATTCTATTGTAGATTGGCATCATAAGTTCTGGAGTCCTTAGATGCATTGGCTAATCAACACACTTAAAGAGTATCTATGGAGGTGGTTATCATCTGTTCATTAGCTCCCATAAGGAACTTTATCTTTAAAAGAATAATGATCCTCATAAGTAATTACATTATTTTAGTTTAGCCAATACTATTATTAAAATATGATAAAAAGCTATTTAAAAAGTATTTTACCCCAAGCCCTTCTTGTGTAAGAATTTAATGGTAACTTCATCTACCAAGTGGAGAAAAATTAATTAGTAGTTTCTGAAGTTTTTCAGTCCATAGAATCGAAGAAAGAAGAACTGAGAATCTAAGATTGGGGAATAAGCTAAGCTACTTTGGAGGACGTATTTATGAGAGTTGTAGAAATGTGATATTTAAATCAATCAGTTATTGTGTTTTTATCGTAAATTTGTCTTATGTATGTCTATATTGAATTATGGATGCTAGAATTTCGCTACTTTAGTTATCGGTATAAACTAAGCTGAATCGATTTCATTTGATTAATACAAGGCAAGGCTTTGTTGTTTTGGGTGATCTCAGTTTTCCTCTGTTGAGGATTTCGAACTGCTGAGGTATCTCTTGAGTAATGTCGAGTTTCTTCTATTGTCCTTTGGGATTTTGGAAGAGATTCATAGATGTGCTACGAGTCGAACCTTTAAATGGACTTTTTGGATTAATAGACTTTGTCCTGGTGATTCGACTCACTTCTCTACTCTCTCCTCAGTAATGGCACTTTGCTATTATTTGGAACTCCCTTTTCTCCGATTTCCTTGCCTAAACAGTACAGTCTTAAATTGGTTTAACTCTTGATTGTTAGTTCTAAAGCCATCCTTGTGATGTCAACAAGATGTTGAACTAAATTCAAAAAAACTGACTATTTGCTTTGGCTAGGCTTCTCACTCTATAACAATTCTGCTTTGGATGATAGTCCAAAATATTGATATAGTTCAAAGATGATCCTAGTTGTTGAACCAAAATTGGCTTCTAGATTATTGATCTATAATATATTTCTAACAAAGAACTTCGAAGTTAAGTGCGATGATTCTGATGATGAATCTCAGAGTTTCTTGTAAGAGTATGAGATCATTTTTACTAATCTTCTTTGCTTGAGATAGTTGATTCAGGAAATCAGTTTCAATTATCTGTCGAATCTTCTCCCTATACTCAGAAAATCAAATAATAGTAATACTTATTTGTCTAATTGCCATTTGACTATTTTGCAACTGCCGAATATCTTATGCTCTATCTCTCAACAAATCCATTACATTCATTATATTATTTAAAACGAAATAAACATATATATATGTAAATATTATATTATATATCATTTATATTATATATTATAAAAATGAAAAACATTTGATCCTACTCTAAACTCTTTGGGTAAATGCAATCTATTACTTTATTTAAATATGTATACTTTTTCTATGTGTAGCAACCCTCCCCTCCCTTAATTGATTTTATTCATCCAATTATTTGACTTTAATCCTGAGAGATTAGTATTTAGTTGTTTTCATATTTTCATTATTCCTTACATTAAAAATTATAAATAATACTATTAATCAAATACTTTTATAAAAAGTTTAATATCATTCTTCATAATAGAAATGTGGTATGACTCGCCGTTAATTTATAGTAGTTGAATTGTCACTAAACTCTTGAGTGAATGAAGGTTCTGAAAATTGAAATTCCTCAGTTTCTAACTTACCATTTGCGCCGTAGTAACTTAAACAACTTTAATTTGGTTTAAGTGCTTCATATGAAATAAATAATACCTATAGTGTAGGGCTAATCAAATTCAATCTTAATAGCCTTATTAAAGCACATTTTCCCTATGTGATTGCAATAATCTATGTTTGGTAATACATCGAATGTATCTTCATAAATGACCTTTTTACTAAAAATACAATTAATCAATGCTAAACCTATTGACATTTGCACCTTCAAATACTTGAATCGTAAATGAGAAGTGGTTATTCCAGACCTAGTTGTAATTTCATACAAGCCAACTCCTGATAACCATATATCATGTTTCTTTTTGGATCTAAAACTTATAGCATCAGTTTCCTTTAAATTCCATTACTCATATGTCAACTAATATCTGTTTTAACTAGTAAGTATTTTGACTTATTTTTTAATTGGATTTTAACAAGTTTCATATAGCCTATTAAGATCGAGAAGACACTTAAATTTAAGAAATAACGTACTTTCTCAAGCCAATATTTGCTTTCTCTTTCTATAACCTCAGCTATTTTTATCAGCTTTTAAGCCGACTGATTTATTTCTGATTCTCTAAGGATCCAAATCTGTCCATCACAAGTCTTTAACAGAGGTTCAATTTTTTCGATAGCTTATTCAATTTATTCTTTTTGTAATTTCTACTTATTTAATACGGAAATGGATTTTTCAAAAGCATCTCCAACAAATAAACCTGCCTCCAAGTCTAAGACTTTAATTTGTTTTTCGATTTCTTTTTCTAATTTGTTAAGAATCTCTTTGATTCGGATTAGATTTTATCGAAAGGTTTGTTTAATTTTATGATGTTTCTCAAATATTTAGTTCCCTTTGTTATACAATTCCTATTGGTTTTTAGGATTATTTGCTTTATTAAGATTCTGTACGATTGTTTTTAAAGGAAATACGTTATTTACATGTTCTTAATGACAGTTTAACAAACAGAAGGAACATATTAAACCTTTATTTTGGCATTCTTTGTCCAAACAAAATAAATTTAGTGGATTTCCAGTATGATCTTTGTCCTAACAATAGATGACTTCCATAAAATTAATTACTAAAATTATATCAAAGTTGAAAAGTCAATTTTGTATTTTCAGAAATACTTTAACAAAGTCGTTTTATTTCTGGCAATAACTGATTGTTAGTGCTGAATTTGCTTATAGTAAAACACTATAAAGAAAGATTTAATCTCTATAGCTAAAATTGATGGAGAACCTGGTTTTATTAATGATTGCAACAATATTTAATGAGTAACAAAGTTAATGTGAAATTTCAAAATGTAAATAAAAATAAGGAAAGAAATTATATTATTAATTCTTTGACTTCTCATTTATTTATTAAATTATTTATGTTTAAAGTATCTAAACAAAAAATTCAGGAGATATTGTCTTCTGGATTAACTTAAAATCCTCAAGACAGCATGGTAGAGTTCAATTCGACAAAGCGCTTTGAAGATTCTTTAAAATGCAAAATTACTTAAGGATTGAGTGAGAATGACATAGCATTGAGGCAACAGGTATTTGGGGTCAATGAGATTGAGAATTTGGATTCAATAGGTTTCTTGAATGCATTCTGTATTATTTTACTTGTAAGCAATCAATTTAACTAAGAAACCTAAATCAATATTCTTCTTAACCTTGTCATTAATTGCATTCAGTTTAAAATATTTGTCCACATAAGGAATTTATAGAATTGAATGGATAGAAAGTTTAGTTATATTTGGATTAATTTCTTTGAATCTCATAATATCAGCTATTCATGTAAAATTTCAATTAAATAAACAAAGTTGAAAATTGCTGATAACAATAAAAAAAAACTTTTACTTTCAGATGAATAATCTAAATCTGTAAAAGTGTTGAGAAATGGTCAAGAGTAAACTCTAATAGCAAGAGATCTTGTGGTTGGTGATGTAGTCATTTTGTAAGAGCATGATTAACTCTATGTAGATGGATTGATTGTTGAATAAAATAATTTAGAAATTGATGTACTTGTTTGTAATTACCTCATCTTTAGGAGAGTTTCTTAACAGGGGAACAGGATTTGATTTGTAAAATTACGTTAGAGGAAGCAACCCAAAAGAAATAGCCAATTTCCCCATAGAAACACTTGGCCTTTGCATAGTCCAAAGTAATCAAGGGAAGTGGAAAGCTATTGGTCTTGGCTGTTGGATTAGAAAAATAAGCCAGCAGAATAATGGTGTGTGTTAAGTAGGAGGACAATAAGACACCCATCTTGTCAGCAATTGAAGCTATTTCATCTAAAATGGAAACTATTGGATTCGTTGGAGCTATAGTTGTTATCTTTATGCTTCTGGCTAGATACATGATAGAGTATCATAATTCCGATGTTAATGGATATAGTACATTTTCAAATATCCTTAATCTAATCATTGTGTTAATATCTGGAAATGCTTCCAAGGCATTGATCACTCATTTCTAATTGTAATTAGCTTAAACTGTGAATTTGATGCTATACTAATAAAATTTGGTTAAAAAACTCAATTAATTGGAAAATCTGCCGTTTATGGACTAAGTAGTTTTTGTTATAATTTTTTAGTTGCTTTTTGACAAAACAGGAACTCTCACCCAAAATCGAATGTAATTGGAAAGATTCATGAATGATACAACTGATGAATTGACTTAATCAAAATTTAATCACTTCCCTTAAGAATTCCAAAAGGCATTTATTGATGCCTGTTTTATTAATAATACATACAATCCGGAAACAAATTCAGGATCTCCTATTGAAAAAGCCTTGTTATAGGTAGCTTAAGATATGAGACTCAATTTAGAGGAGAGAAAGAAATAAGTGACTCATCAAATACCTTTTAATAGTACTAGAAAGAAATTGGTAAGAAAATTTATATAATTGGTTAGACTACAATTATTAACAATAATAGGGTGGTTGTAAGGGGAGCATCTGAAATAATACTTCAATAGTCAATTAAGTTTTATAGTTTGAAAGATGGGATCGTTGCGATTGATGATTTTATGAAGGATTGTTTGGAATAGAATTTGATTTAATTGAGTCAAGAAGGTAGAACACTTGCTATTGCTTATGCAGATGTGGACTTGAAAAATTAAAATGTAGATCAGTTGATAGAAGGCAATAAATTTGAATTTGACAGATAAAATTTAACTTTATTAGGGTTCTCTGCTATTTTTAGATCCTTTGAGAATAGAAACAAAAATGACAGTTGAAGGATTGAAGTAGGCTGGAATCAAGGTTGTAATGGTAACAGGGGATAATTCAACAACTGCAAAAAGTGTTGCCATTTAAGGCTGGAATTATGGCTTTGGACTCAATCATAACAGAGGGAGTTGAGTTTGCCAATAAATTACAAAATAAAACAGAAGATTTTAAGAAAGACATTGAAGATATTTATGTCATGAGCAGGGCTAGACCTGATGATAAGTATAATCTTGTCAAGGAATTATAGGAATTAGGTCATGTGGTAGGAGTATGTGGTGATGGCACTAATGATTGTAAAATAACTACATTATATATAATTAGGTCCTGCAATATCTAAGAGTGATATTGGTTATAGTATGGGAATATCAGGGACTGAGATGGCTAGAGAGAGTTCCGGTATTCTATTGTTGGACGATAATATTCATTCTATTTATAAGGGAATCATTTTGGCCAGGAATCTCTTTGATTCAGTCAAAAGACTGGCTCAGTATTAAATAACTTCACACTTTTCGTTGATTATTATTCTAATCGCTTCATCAGCAATTGGAGATACTGTAATATCACCACTTTAATTTATTTGGATAAATTTAATCACTGATTTATTTGCTACATTTGCTTTGTCTTATTGCAAACCAAGTTCTTATTTGTACCATTAAAAACCTCCTAGTAAAAATGGATTTCTCTTGGATACCATTGTTTACATTCGCATTGTAATTCTTGCAATTTACATCATAACTGTTTGCATAATTTTCGTCCATTAAGTAATTACTCGACTTATTTATTTAGTCCTCGATGGTATTCAATTTGTTTGTGATGATTACTTTGTTTAATTTGATTAATTCTCGTATGGTGTACTTGGAATTCAATGTATTTAGTGGATTCTTTGGATCGTGGATGATTTATTCTTCAATTCTGATAATAGGATTACTACAATTCTTAATAGTGGAGTATGGAGGAATAGTAATGTAAACCTTTGATGGGTTGAGCTTGAATTAGTGGTACAATTGAATGTTCATATCAAAGGTTTATTTGTATTGTTATTGGAATCGGCAGTGTAATTTGGAGAACGATAGTAATACTGATTATAAGGCCGATGATTGTAAACAATCAGTTGTATATATTAGAAGAGTGAGAAATAATAAAAATTAAAAGTTAGTTGAGATGAATTATTGAAATAATCATTTTTATTATTATTAAATAAGAAATGAAATTAGTCAGGTTTCTGATGAAGCTCAAGAATGAGCAGGTCATTGTTGAATTAAAAAATGGGACCGTTGTCTTAGGAACAATCACAGGAGTGGATGTTAGAATGAATACACATTTAAGCAAAGTGAAATTAACATTGAAAGGAAAGAATCCTGTGGGATTGGATTAATTGACAATAAGAGGTTTGCTGAGTATCATTACATAGGAAACAATATCAGATACTTCCATTTGTCTGAAAATTTGTAAATCGACAATCTCTTGGTGGATGAATCCATTTCTAAATCAAAGAAAGTGAAAGCAGGAATGGAGAAAAATGATCCAAATTTTAAAAGGAAGAAGAAGAATAAAGTCACTCGTTTACCAAGAAGATGATGATTTAGCATTCCCAATATTAATTTATCACATATAAAAACTTCTATTTCTTCATTAAAATTAAATTGTTTTATTATTTGAATTTCTCAAACTTAAACAATATTTATACATAACTATAAAATAAATAAATTAAATTAAGAGTATCATTCAAATGCATAATTAATCAAATGGATTTTGAATAATATAAATAAAATGACAGAATTAAAAAAAAGATTGAATTCATCTATGACGTGGGAAGAGTATGTGACTTATTTTGAAAAAGAACCAAAGAAGCCTACTCTAAAGCCAAAATTAAATCCAGATCTTCTCATTGATCCCTTGGATCTCCTGAGTGATGCTACCACTACTGACAATTTCGAGTCCTTCTACCCAGAAGTGACTGATAAATTGGAACAAATCTAAGTTCTGCCCTTTGAACAATCTCAAAGAAGACAAAGAACCTACAGTGAGAACATTTCCTTCACATTCCTTAGTTTCATATAGAAAAAAATTGAAAGAAAGTAATCAGATTGAATTATACTAATTATTATATATCTAATCACTTTGTATATAACTTATTTTCCCTGAGACGATCCTCAAATTGTCTCATTCTCTATTCAAGTTGCTCCTTATTTTTCTACAAATCTGTTAATCTTGATTTTATCGTAGAAAGATTCGTCTTCTCATTATTATTATTGCTCTTCTCCCGTATTGAACTCTGAGGTCTCTCATTCAACACCTCCTTCTTCCGTTGCTTTTCCAAAGATTGATACTTCCCCTCCCTATCATGGTCGGTTTTGCAGAATTTGTTTTTCTACAGACTATCCTCAAATTAATTTTCTTGGATCATGGTCTTGACAGGACTCTTCACTTACTATTGACAAGAATAGTTTTGTAACTAAGAATGAGAGGTGTGATGATAGGCCAGAGTAGCCTACTAATAAGGTAATGATGTTTGTTTCTTTAAGACTTTGACATCGCCTTCATCTTCGCTTGCTTCCTCTTGCACATGACATTGCAGTATTTCCGAATCCGAATTCTTATTCTGTTGATCTTCCTACAGACGATGCAACTCTATCGTTCTAACAATAGAATAATGTAATTACAATTTGGCTATTTCTTTATCCTTGTTTTGCAATTATCCTTCCATTTCCTTTTACTTTTGTTGCATCTGCTATAATTTTATTTGGTAATCTGCTTTCATTTGCTAGATCAATCTATCCTTTTCCTCCAGTTATTTTTCGAGTTGTTAAATTTTCAAACTCTAAATACCATCTTGTTTTTCAATGTAATTGCTTTTGCTCCTCTCCTCGTGCTTCCCCCTCAGAGTTGTAGTTGAACTACAAATACTCTCTATGAAGGACGAAGACCCCTTCTATTCTATGCATATAAGATGACTATTGCCAGCAGAAAAATGTATTATCTATTTCGAATACAATTGATCGATTGATTTTAGCTGAGTAATTCTCTTTTATTCGGGATCAAATTACCACGAATAAGCCTTGTCTCCTATGCACATTCCAACTAACTCTCCCATGCAGAAATCTTTGATATTCATAAGTTATTCATCTAATTCAAAAAAGATCAACTCATTTGATTACGTCAAACCGATTGGAGTGCTTTTGCCATCAATTTTAATAAATTTTTCTATTAATCAGTAGATCTTCTTACATTTATAGTTTAATTTTTATAAGTTTCCAAAACCCAATCCACAAATGTATACAATTCCATCTTGAGTCAGGAACACAGAAAATAGATTGCCTGCACTGACTTGTTATAAGGAAGGCAATTTAATTTTGGTTGGTTCAAATACAGTTTTCAATCTGGAAATTCCCAATTGAGAATCATCATTCAATCCAAATCCAAAACACTCCTAAGCATCTTTGATATGATTTATATCCTTAAATACCTGTCAACACCAATGTGTGTTTATTGCCACATGATACCTGAATGCAATTTGTTAGAGTACTCACTCTGTTCAAATTCCCATTCTACTTGACTCCTAATTGGCCACAAGAATTGTCCCCCCAAGTGAAGAGGGATCCGTCAGACGTGACACATGCAGTGTGAGTGGAACCACAAGAAACTTGTATAACTCTCTATTCAATATCAGAGTTTGTACTTGTTTAGTTGCTCTATTCTTTGGGGAGCATAAAGAGACTGTTTATTGGCATGGCCCAATTTGTTATGTTCATTGCAACCCATTGTATACACATGGCCATTCTAAGTCAGAAGGGCCGTGTGATCCTTGCCACAAGAAACTTAGATAAACCCAATTTTGTAATGGCAAATCTTAGGAATGTGATAGTATTGGGAGGACCCTCGGTTCTTGCCCAATCCCAATTGACCTTCATTGTCAGCTAGAATGTTTAGTCGAGTTTATACCTCCCCAAACATACACTATGGATTCAGAGATCATATGAGAATTTCAAATTTAACGATATATTAATTATATTGATGTTGCAAGTAGTACTTTCAGATGAATAAAACTTGTCTATTTCGCAGGAGTTATCTCATTAGGGTGGCAGTTTCAGGATTTCCAAATAGACCTTAGTGAAAATAGTCAGTGCTGCTCAGGAACGGCTGTTTGCAGAGGAGATTGATGAATTAGAAAATATTGACGGTTTGCATAATCTGGAAATGAGTTTGTGCACTAGTTTCAGTAAGGGATTGAAAGGGGATGATTTTAAGGAGAGAGAGGTGCTCTTTGGGAACAACCGGAAACCTGTCATTCCACCAAAAACATATCTACAATTGCTCTTACAAGCTTTAGAGGTTCACATATTATTATAGAAACTCAATAGGATTTCATCATGAGAGTGTTGCTGGTGGCCTCAATCATCTCAATAGTAATTGGAGTTTCCACAGCCGATGATAGTCATCGTTCGTTAGCTTGGATTGAAGGATTTGCGATTTTCGTGGCTGTATTCGTATGCTGCAACGTGACTGCAGTGAATGTATAGAATAAACATATATGTAAAGGATTACCAAAAGGAAAGATAATTTCAAAGTTTAAATTAGATGGCTGATAGTAGAAAAACAGTAACAGTATGGAGAGATGGGTGTAAAATGGATTTGCATCAGAGTTTAGTGATGGTGGGAGACATAATTTAGATATTTGAAGGTATGGAGATACCAGCAGATTGTTTTGTAGTTGAGGCAGCTGAGTTAACGAGTGACGTAATGAAATATTAAATTATTGATAGGAAAGTGCTATGACAGGTGAGACCGATCCAATTAAAAAGGATACCTATGAGAATTGCAAAAAGCAGAGAGATAAATTAAAAGATCAACAAAACTCATGTGGTAGACACGATGTATCGTCTCCAGTCATGCTGAGTGGTACCAAAGTGCTCTCAGGAGAAGGCAAGATGATAGTGGCTGTCGTTGGAGACTCGAGTTGTGTGGGAAAGATCTCTTCTTTGCTTGCAACTGAGGATATCCAAACCACTCCCTTATAAGAGAAATTAGAAGCCATCGCCTAAGATGTTGGCAAGTTCGGTCTTGCAAGTGCTGCATTGATTTTGTTTATATTGCTCTTAAGATTTGCAGTGGAAAGAATTAAAGAAAACTCATTTGAAAAAGATCATGTCAAAGAAATGCTTAATTTCATTATCATTTCTATCACAGTCATTGTAGTTGCAATTCCTGAAGGATTGCCATTAGCTGTCACTCTCTCTTTGGCTTATTCTACAAAAAGAATGCTGAAGGACAACAACTTAGTTAGAAAAATGGCAGCTTGTGAAACCATGGGAGGAGCAGACATGGTATGTTCAGATAAAACAGGTACGTTAACTTAAAATAAAATGTTTATGGTCTCTATTTGGAATGATACTCTTATGGATATTGATGTTTATAATGAGTAATTGAATTTAAGTACTTACTTCCCAACTTAAATGCATGATTTATATGTCTAAACATCAATTGTTAATGGCACAGCTATGATCAGACCAGAAGAAAAAGGTAGTAAAACTGAAGTAGCCATGATTCTATTTGCTGAGAAATGTGGGATCATCTATGAAAAGGAAAGAGAACATCATGTTGCCAGTATGAAAATACCATTTTCAAGCAAAAGAAAAAGAATGGCTATGATCATTGGAAAAAGATTAGTTATAAAAGGTGCTAGTGAGATCATCTTAGAAGGTTGCAATAAACTACATTCAAAAAGTAGAGGAATCATCTCAATTGACTCTACCATTAGATAAAGTATTGAAAAAGCTATAGAAAGCATGGCATCCTAATCTCTTAGAACCATTGGATTAGCCTATAGAGATTTGAATGGAACTGAAGATCTAGCTAGCAAAAATGATAAGGGTGTTTATGATGTTGAAACTGAAAATTTGACTTTAATTGCTATCGTAGGAATCAAGGATATCCTAAGACCTGAAGTCCCTGGAGCAGTTGCTAATTGCAAAACTGCAGGCATCAAAGTAAGAATGGTGACTGGTGATAACAAAATCACTGCCAAAGCTATAGCTAAAGAATGTGGAATTTTAATTGATGAGGAACATTCCTTAGTACTAGAAGGTCCTGATTTTGTTAATAGAATTGGAGGTGTGGTTTGCAAATGGTGCAAAACAGCAACTTGCGATTGTCCAAGGGATTAATCAACTGCCAAACAAATTGGAAAGCCAGTTAGAGTAGATACTATTCAAAATGGAGAAGAATTTGACAAACTCTACCCTTTCCTAGATGTCTTGGCTAGAAGTAGACCTGAAGATAAGTATGCTCTTGTCACAGGACTTCTAGAACGAGGACATGTTGTGGCAGTCACTGGGGATGGTACTAATGATGGTAATATATTCAATTCAATTCTTAATAGCTCCTGCTTTAAAGAAGGCTGATGTAGGATTTGCTATGGGTATTGCAGGCACAGAGGTTGCTAGGGAGAGTGCTTCCATTATCTTATTAGATGACAATTTTAGCCTCAATAGTCAAGGCAGTGATGTGGGGAAGGAATATCTATGACTCAATTAAGAAATTCCTGCAATTCCAATTGACTGTCAATGTTGTGGCTGTTACATTGACTTTGATATCTTCAGTGTTACTTAAGTAAGAAGTTCTGGAACCAATCCAAATGTTATGGGTCAATTTGATTATGGATACCTTCGCATCTTTGGCTTTGGCTACAGAGACACCTACACCTGAATTGTTGTAGAGGAAACCTCATAACAGAAATGAGTACATGATTTCGTAAAAGATGTTCAAACACATTATAGGATAGGCTATTTATTAGATGATCATTATGTTGGTGCTATTGTTTTCGGCCCAAGATTTTATTCCTGAATATCACGGCCAAGAAGATGGCACTTCAGATTTTGAAGGGAAATTGTAATACAAATATTCAAATACCTTGTATGATGCAAATTTGAATAGTCACTCTTGTCCTAATCATCAAGATTACTGCAACTTGATTTCTTTTAGCACCGACTACTATGTGGATGGTTCCGAGAATTATGAAACCTTCTACAAGGAAACATATATCCCATCTAGACAATTTACTCTGATATTTAACACCTTCGTGATGATGCAACTATTTAACTTTATGAATGCCAGACGAATAAAAGATGAACCAAACATCTTTCAAGGCATTTTCACCAATATCTTATTCCCAATTATAGTTATAGGAATTCTGACTTTACAAATAATTTTAGTTACATTTGGAGGTATCGTCTTCCACTGCTATACCTTTTATGGATTAAGAATTGAATAATGGTAATTGATCTTATTATTAATCCTAGGTTAATATGTGTTGCTTTTGGTTCCGGAGGACTATTTGTAAGAATGATTCTTAGACTTTTGCCAGACCCCAAATTAGCCTTTTTGGATAAGTTGGGCCATAAGGAGAATGAAGGTCATAAAGTGGCATCCCCAACTGCTCAGAACAACGTTAGCTATCAAATTTAAGTAATTCGCTAAGAATCAGAATTGGCTAATCTTAATGATCATGCTCAAGAATCTAGAATGATTTGAATAATAATATATTTATGAATAAATAATTTCTAGCTTTGGGAATTGAAGGAAGTGCTAATAAAATTGGAGTTGGAGTGGTTACAAAAGATGGCAACATCCTCTCCAATCCCAGGAGAACTTATATAACTCCTCCAGGAACTGGATTTGTCCCCAAACAGACTGCACAACATCATAGAAATAATATATTGGAAGTCTTGGATGAGGCACTTAAAATTGCTAAGGTTACATTGGAAGATATCAATCTTATCTGCTACACCAAAGGTCCTGGGATGGCTGGACCACTTTCAATAGGTGCCACTGTAGCTAGAACTTTGTCATTACTTTATAAAATTCCAATAGTCGGAGTCAACCATTGTGTTGCTCATATTGAAATGGGAAGACTGGCTACTCAATGCTAAAATCCTGCTGTTCTTTACGTAAGCGGAGGTAACACCTAAGTTATAGCTTATTCAAAAAATAGATACAGAGTATTTGGAGAAACAATTGATATCGCAGTTGGTAATTGTCTGGATCGTTTTGCAAGATTAGTAAATATCAGCAACGATCCTGCACCAGGATACAACATCGAATAATTAGCTAAGAAAGGTAAAAACTATGTACTTGATACTCCTTATGTTGTTAAAGGAATGGATATGAGCTTTAGTGGCTTATTAACATTTATAGAAGACGTCGTTAATGCATATCCACAAGTTAAGTTACCTGAAGTTGAGGGCAATGATAAAGCTAAAAGAAAAAATAAATAATTAAAAGTCGTCAGGAAGTGGGCTAATCCCATTCCTATAGATTTGAGCACAGAAGATTTATGCTTTACTCTCTAAGAAACTATCTTTGCTATGTTGACTGAAGTGACAGAAAGAGCCATGTCTCATTGTGAATCTACAGATGTCATTATCGTAGGTGGGGTGGGCTGTAATGAACGTTTATAAGAAATGGTGTCTATCATGGTCAAAGATAGAGGTGGCAAGATAGGAGCTATGGATGAGAGATACTGCATAGATAATGGAGCCATGATTGCTTATACAGGTAATTGATTGAATTCATGGGTTAGGCATTTTGGAGTACTTTTCAAGTGGACCTACTAATTTCAAAGATACATTTGTCACTCAGAGATTTAGAACTGACGAAGTCGATGTAAAATGGAGGGATGATTGATATATTTAATAGAAATTGATAAAAATCATTTGCAAACTTTTTTATTTTCAATTAATTCAAGCCATTCAGATTTAAATATTTTCGACATTATTTGACTTTTCTGTTGTTACACTTAATTCTTATTAAGTAATTGACGAAGATCCTTTTGAACTCTGACTTTCAATTTATTTTGATCCAAAATTGTGTTGTAAGTTCCTTTCAATACAAAATATATGTCAGAATCCTCAAGGTACTACACCAACTACTCCATAATGAACTCAAATAACAACTTCCAGTCTCCTTGGCAATTTATTCCAAATTTGAAGTGATTTTTTAGTAAAACTAATAATTCCTCTTCATCCAAGTATTCGTCTAGATAATCTTTTATCTGGTTTAGTACTACTCTTTCATTTATTGTATTCTTCTATAGTAAATTGCAGAGAGGTATCATTAATCTATTTGCTGGATTGAACTAAAATTATGACAACCAAGTAGTACTTTAGCAACGTATTTTAAAACAAGTTCCTGATCTACATATCTATCAAAGAGAAGTTCTTAAGGTAAATCATCTGAATAGATATTATTATTTAATGCATCTTCCAGGCACAATTCTGCCTAAACACATCTAGTAATAAAATATTCAATTTAATCCTTCTAATAGTCTTGACATTCTGTTCTTTTTATTTCTTTCAGATAATCTCCCAAAGAAATTAATTTCAAATCTTCTATTGCTTTCCTAGATTTTAACCCCATATTGACTATTTCATTTAATTTTTTATTAAATTCATAGCTTTCATCAAGTTTATCGAACAATGCAATATACTCATAGTCCAATTTCAAAGTCTCTGAATTTTCTATTAGGTCTTAATCAAACACTATTTATAAACAGGGTTTGCCGACATTTACTTTTAGAACATCTCCAATAGCGATATAGATGTCAGTTCCGCATATTCGTTCTTTCTCTAGTTATGACATAATCTAAACGCTCATGTACAATGTATATTCACTTTTTGAGTAAGCTATTTTCTATTCAATGATTATGGAATCGTCTTATCCAGATAGCTATTAATCACATAAACTAAAGATTAACTTTGAAACCAATTGTTGTTATTATTCGTCATTGTTTAAAATGACAATCTTATAGTATTGATTTTTTTAAGCAGGATTTTGTTGGATTAGTTTCCTCGATAAATCGATTCTAAAATTAGGTTAATCGATGATTTTAATTTATTTTTTAACATTTTTCTCATTTTTTTATTAACACAATTTCACAAAGTTTTTGTATCTCTTTTCAGTTAATGAGTATAATCTCCAATGTTTCAAAATCCTTTGCATCTTATAAAAGTTACCCAATTATTCATCAACCTTATCTAAATGAGGAGCTAAAAATTTTGTAAATTTGTTTAAAACCTACTTTTAACAGAGTTGAAGCAATATCTCTTAAATAGATGATTTCATCTTTTTAGTTTCTTAATCTACTTGTTTTTAGGATTGTTGTTTGATGATTTCTTATTAAATTTCTTGTTGATTGGATTTTTCATTACGGAAAAAGTAGTTAATGTTTTCAATTTGCCCTTATTGAAAGATCATTTTTGAAAAATCTCCCCTTTTATTAATGAAGGAAATTTTGTCATCTATTTATAGCCATTTCTGATATATTGACCCAATATTAATAAAATTTAGTTTAAGCTTTTCGTGCTGAAATATCTGTTGATTAAATTTCTCGATGTATTGTTCTATTTAATCTTAAAATAAATATATAAAAAATTGTTAAAATAAAGTAATGTTACTATTTTATCCAAGATCTAGCAAAGCACTATAATTTTTCTATATTAAGTATTCCTTCACCAACTAGCTAAATTGATATTCAGACGTTTTAATTAATTTATCAAAGTAACTAAATTCTGAAAAGATAACATTATCCAAATTTGCCAACTTTGTAATCGAATTAGTTGAGAGAATCTTTTAACTCAACATAATATGGTAATACGAAATAAACTCTGGTAGATTGTCCAACAGGTAAAATCTACTTTCGTTGCTATAATAATTTATCAATTGATTAAATACATCTCATTAAATAGCTTTTTATAATCGATCGCTAAATCATCAAGTGCATCAAGCAGATACTTATGACAGTTATTTTTATTGTCCTACAACACTGGCCAATTTTAATCTGCCTACATCATCTCTAAATATGACAGCAGATATATTCGGACTATTTAACAACTAAATTATTTTACTTAGCTATTCGAGATACTGGATCCTAAATATATAAATATTACTATTTTTTGATTCTATTTGTTTTAACTCTGTGCTCAAAGCCCTAAATCTATCAGAAATGTATTAAAAGATTTCCACGATACTCACTAATTTGCCATCCTTCTTTCTTTTCTATCTGTCACAAAATATCATATGCAATCTTCTGATTGATTACATCATTCCAACGTCTGATCTAAAAACTGTTTCTTGCTTTCCTTAATTGGGTCTTATATATTATTTAACAATTAAGGAAGTATTTAACTCATAATTCTAATCTACTTCAAATGTGCTATCAAACATTTTAAGTTTGAGAGCATCTTAGATATTTTACTGAGTGCACATTTCATCTATGAATTAATATTGATTCCATTTCGTTTCGCACGAATATTACAATGTTTTTGCTTCAGAGTTGAATGATATAGGTTATAGATTTTAAGTGAATGTAGGTATTTTCCAACTATTTGCATCAAATTAATTTTCTGGTTCTTGATCATATTATTTTTATTAATATTAATATAGCTATTACTACTAATATTATTATTATTATTATTATTGTTATTATTATTGTTGTTATTGTTATTATTATTATTAATAACTGTTTTTCAATGATAATTCTTTCGCTTTTGCAATAAGCTTTGCATTGACCTAATCTTTTTTTTATATTAACCTTAAATCATTAGTTTAATTTTATTATTAATTGTTAAATTATTCTGTTATTCTTTTACTGTTATCTACATTTAATGCGTTTTGAGCAAACTCTTGAGGTTAAGATCGGGTTATTCTTCTCATTTAAAAATACAACATCCTTTTTGCGCTATCAGCCAATTTTGGTTGGATTACTGGCGGTTATACTCTATCTTCGATTTCATCATCATAGTCATCTTAATCACTAAAATCATCTCGATCGTCTTCCTCGTCTTCCTCATCTTCATCATCTCCATCATCTTCATCATCTTCATCAGCTACATCATCTTCATCATTTTCATCATCATCCATTTCTTAACTTTCTTCAGACTCATCATACTCATCTGAATATTCCTCAGACCTATTTTCACCATTTTTTCTATTTTCATATGAATTCTTCTCTTACAATTCTTCTTCTTCTTCTATTTCACCTTCTTCCTCATCTTCATCTTTACCTTTTACATAATTACTTTTAACATTAACATATGGAATTTCTTTATATTATTTATTAACATCATATCCATTTTCTCCATTCTTTTCTTCCTCATTTAAAATTTATCCATTTTTCCTTTTTTTATTCACATTTTTATTATTTTCATTGTTTTCCTCATTCTGATACTTCTATTTTTTATTTTGATTATTGCTCAAATTCACATCTTAATTATATCTCTTGTCTGAATAATCGCTTTTTTCAGAATAGTCATTTTAAAAGCTTTCACCTTCAGGACTCCTGTCGTCTTATTTTTTTTTAATGTGTTAAATTTTTAATTATTTCTTTGTATTGTTTATTTTGGCTCTTTCAGTATTTTGCTTAAAGTCCTCATTCTTATGTTCATTATCGGATTATTTCGTATTTATAATACGAATTATCTATTTGGTTGGGGGATTGTCAAATAATATTGGATCATTTAAAATTGATTTATCCTATTTTAAAGGCGCTCGTTCTTTACTTTGAAAATAGGTTCGCTTTTGATATGGTTGATAAGGTTTTCGATAAGGCTATCTCTTATTACGATTATTTCTATTATTCATAAAATTAAATATTTAATATATTATTTGCTTGATTATGAATACTAATATTATAATAGGAAAAATTTAAACTTAGTTTAAACAAGAAATTCTAATTAATAATGGTAAGTAAATTTATTATAGTTAGTCGTTTTAAGTTTTGGACAAATGATTTGATATTGTATCTTAATTTTTAAACAGTTTATCCAAACTTTTCTAAAACAAAAAAGTTGGTTTTATCAAAAAAGGCAACTAATATTAGAACAGTAATTATTTTGCAACAATCTTATTATCTAATTAAGTAGAAGATTGAAAAATAATCGTTTATTTCTTTTATTATTTTAGGGATTTTAAATCCTGATCCTGTGGTTATTGTAGTTAATTAAAACCGATAAAATTCTGAGAATTAAAGTAAATAAATAAATAATCTCTAATAATAACAAAATTTATTCATTCGAATTTTGAAACTGCAAGTTCTTCTTAACTATCTTCTTATTTAATTTATAAGCCATTTATAGAATTGAAACTTTCCTCTGTCATTTTGCTTTTTAATTCTGGAGCCTCTATTTACTCTTCAATTTCATTTGCTGTTTAATTTATACTTTAATTTTATTCAATTTATTAGCTGCTCAAATAAAAATATTCGTTAGTACTTCCTTAATTCTAATTAGTAGACTATTGTGAAACTAACCTATGATTGTAGGAGGATAACCCCAAAGGACGAGTAAAAGTGTTAGAAAACTTGCCATATTTGGTTTGATATTCAGAATTTTCACACTCATAATACAAGTCCTAAACACCAGAGCTGATTTGAGATTATTTATGTTTTTAATCATTCTCTATTTTTGCTTCATCATAAGGATCATTGATACAATTACTTCCATTTTAAAACTCTTAATTATGTCTAAGAAAACTTTATACAGGTTTTTTCTATAACTAGAGTTGGGTACTTTGCTTGGTCGAACTGCATATTGAAGGTATAGGAGGTTTGGTGGAATTGACTTCTTCAATAATTTTCAATCCTGTTGTTTATTAGATTTTCTTCTCTAATAAACACTCTTAAGATAGTTATTTAATAAGAGTTGCATCTGTTGAGGGTAATTGTTTTGATCTGTTATAATTGGATAGAGATGATTATTATTATTATTATGAGATAGATTATTATTAATCTTAATTTGGATTTGTAGTTGTAGCATAATATTCTTATGAAATAGGTTTTGCTGAAAATTGAATTTTATTTATTGATAAATTCTTGGTTTATTATAGTTAAAAGGTTTTTCTTTAGTTTTAAGTATATGAAGAGGACTTGAACTTTAATGCGTTTGGATTGTTTAATTTAATTTGCTATTAGATGTTAATATTAATTTATTTTGACTAGAAGGATTTTTTATCTGATTAACTTTCAATATTTCTTTCTTAAGAATTTGATATAGTGGATAATCGTCGTTGTTGATTAGTAAGTTATTATTTTCTAATTTCTAATTTTTCAGATTATGCTCTAATACTCATTGGTAATAATTCCAAAATTCTTTTTTCACATATTTTCTGAATCAGACATTAACCATCACTTTGTTATACATTATTATTACTTTATTTTGCTAAAAATATTAGATTCATAAATTCTTTTCAATCTACCTAAGGATTGAATGCTTAGCATCTTTACTTACATTTCTCCAACCTTGAAAAAACTATCAACGTCAAATCCTAAACTGATCCATTTCTTTGTTAAGATGAATACACTTGATATTTTAACTTCATTTTTGTTTTTTGAGTATGTTTATTGAAAATTAGGGCCTACAATTATTTTATAAGACTCCGTTAATTATAGAAATCGATACTTCATCTTTAAAAGAAAGTTCAAGGATAAATTTTAATTTTTCAATCACATATATTTGTACATATAAGTTGGAACCCTTGATATTTAATTCTTAAGAATTGACATATGTATACGGATTGGTAGGACCGACTTTCAAAACGAAACCTCTAGATGAATGTATTTTTATACTTTTCATGGTTTTATCATAGATAGTATTATCTGGTTATTGTTACTTTAACTCTTCATAATTATTTATGGGTTACCTCTACATTCAAATAATGAGGTTTCTTGGATGAGTTTGGGCAACTGTGTCATGTATACAACTGTAATTATTATATTTAATTATTCATAAAATATATAAAATAGGACCATATTTTAGCTAATTTTGATTAAGGATATTATTAGATTCTTTAAGTAAGGTCATAAAATAAAATTAATAGTGATATGCAATTAAGGATAAATATAAAATCAGAGTTTTGAAAAAATGTCTTTAAAAGAGTTTATATTCTTAAAGATAACACATTCAAATTTGATTACTTATCCAAACTAATTGTTATCGTATTCATTAATCAATTATTCACTGGGACCAATAATTTTGATAACTTTTTTTATCATTTAATTAAAGCAATCTATTTCAAATACTTTCTTAGGAGTTCCAGTAAATTAAGCGTTTATTTTGATTATGATCTCATCCACATTTGCCACTAGATTCTTTGATTCTTAATTCTAGTTTATGTATAAACTGATTTATACTGGAGATTTTTGAACCAAAAAACACAGTAGACTTAGTATTAAATGCGTTATTAAATAAGCATCGTTAACTATAATTAAATTATGATCAGTTTGATATGTAAATTTTATTAATCTTGAATCTAAATAATCCTTTATACGGGTTTCTATTTATTGGAGTAGATTTTATAGATAAATAGTTGAAATTTTCAGTTTGGGAATGTCGTTTTTACTTATACAAATTGAAAAGTACTCAGATATGAATTAAACTAGGCGAAACGATATTTCTGAAGATAAACTATTATATGATAGGCATTTCTTAGGATTTATAAGTGAACTCAACTATTTTATTCGAATTTCAAAAATTGATTGAAATTACCATATCACCTTTTTAAGATAGTCTCGTTATTATTTAACTTTAATTAATTGTCTTTTCACCTCATTCTACTAAAGTAATACTATTGCTTTCGCTTCACCTTTTTCAATTATATATAAGATTTTTATTTTATAATCGCACTTCCCGATTGTGTCATACCCTTATAAGAAATCAAAATTCTCATTTTTTTAAGAGGTAAATGATTTATGTAGTAATTATTCCAGAGTTTCTGTATTCTCTAAATTAGGAACAGATAGGCGAGGAAATCGAATTTGAGAATTCTACTATATAAAGTCATTCTTTATTCTTGAAGAGGACATTTTTGATTAGATCATAGTATTCCTTTGTTATTTGAAAATTTGAATCTATCTGATAAATTATCTAAATTCCTCTTAGGTAGAGAAGTCGAATCCTAGTTATGGGTGATTTTAGGATTCTAATTTGAGGAAATTTGTTCTTCTATCATACTTAATCTTCATTAGTTATATACTAAATTGTTCAATCAGGCTGCCATATTGCACATCATCTCGCTATTTCAGTAAGAAAAACTCTCGTTTCTAATATTCATTTGAGTAATATGACAAGCAGGACAAAATAAGGGCTAATTTATGTTAGTCTTGAGTACCTAATATGAACATTATTTGATTTCCATTAAATGATTTCTATACTACTGTTTACACTAAAATTAAAGTGGAAAAGTTAAATATTATAATTGCCATATTTAGAACAAAGTTCGAACCCAAAAGCAGGCTGAATTAAACTAAAACAACTGTCTATCCGATCATTAAATTTAAGTCGGGAATGAAATTAAATAGAAGGTTGATATTGTAGAGTAAACCAATTAGAAGATTATTGAGAGGTAAAATGTAGTTAAATAATTTTGGGTACCTTTTGATTAGTTTAAAGGATATGAAAAAGACCAATGGCAAACAAATTATAAGATATCTGCTATTGCCAAATCCAATAGGGTAAGTGAATTCTAAAGAAAAAATAATTACTGCACTGATTGATCCAAAAATGCAGACTCTTTCATAAAAAAAAGTTAGCATTGGAAGTTGATCTGTAAAAAATTGGGTTTGCTTTTATTGACTTCTGAAGGAAAGCTTAATTTTATTCATTTGGTTAGTTTAGATTGATTATATTCTTAAATAATTTTATTAGAAAATTCTGAATGAAAAAATATTGATCACAATCTAATTAGATAAATTCTTCTGGAAAAACAAAAATACTTTAATTTTTAATACTCATTAATATAAAAACACAGAAAATTCTTGTTTTAAGATAAGATTTATTACATATGAGGTTTTTTTGTTGAAATTTCAAATTTCTATTGGAGTTTGCCGAGTTTTTAATTAAGTTTGAAGATAATTAATTAAATAAAAAGAAATAATTAAATAGAGGGGATAATGATTACCATAACGAGGATAAGAAAATAATTATTATACCAAAATTTATAAATTATAATATATAATCAATCAATAGGTTATTTAAAGTCTTTGTAAGTTACATTTATGATCCTCTAAATTACATTGAGTTCTAGAATTTATTAATGCCTTTATTACCTTTGCAAATTAGGTAATAGATATGTTCATCTTTTATGTAAAGAAGAGCTGTTGAGGACAATCTGATGCAGGTCGGTTTAGGTGAATATATCAATTAGAATCCTCGTAGAAAAATTATAGAATAAGTACAACTCTTTGAAATTAAAACAGAAATATAGAAGCTTTGATATAGAAGTGATAGATATGAATGTAAGAAGGAAGAACATTCAGTTTTCATGCCTGGAATGAACCTTTTAAATGCTTATATATGCTTTATCATAGACAGTGAAATAGATAAAAGAATAATCAAATCTATGACTGATAATTTAAATTATGATGCTTCTATTTCAGCAATTTATTAATAATGAGGAACTTTTTTTCTAAACTTTATTAATCCTTCAGTTCTTATTTTATCTAATTGATGATCCTCGTTCTAATTTAGAGTTAGCATTCTCCTATTTGTTGGTTCTCCTAATAGTCTAAAAATAGTTGAAAGGAAGACAGTCTGGGTTTAATATGTTGAAAAATTATAAGAAGTTAAATACTTTATGATAACTGAAATTATTAAAATATCAAAATCAAAATTATTGAGCAAACTTGCTTTTGCTATACTTTATGTTTTCCACAGGTTTAGGTTTGCTTCTAAGAGTATCTTTTTTAATAGTATCTTATTAATTTTAAAGTGTATCTAAATCATTTGTTTATCCTATTTGAACCATTGATAATCTTTATTGAAAAACATTTAATGATGGTCTTGATGCTGGTTATTAATTAAGACTTTGATGATCTACGAAATCCATAGGCTACATTGTTTTTGTTCTATTATATTTTTTAATAGATTCTGTTTTGTATTAAGGTGAGAATTCATATTGACTTTTGTTGGGAGATGGTTAGAATGATATTTCAGCTTAATATTATTTTAATTTTTATTCCATGATTTATTAATTTTCTAAAAGTTGTTCTATTTGTTTTTGGTAACCTAAATTAATGTTTTTGAGTTCTTTATTTTGACATTACAACTCAATTACATCTTCATGTAATTAATTAAGAATGCCACTATCATTCTGATCTTGATGTTGTTCAGCATTCCTTTATAGTTCTTTCTATAAAAAATCAACTTCAATTTATTTCTATTCAAACTTCTGGTTCAAGTCCATACGAATCAGCTTCTCTTCTTTGAATTGTTTATGAATTTAGAGAAGTTCATTTTCTAATTATTCAACCTATTATTCTTTGACTTGTTTGTATTGATTAAATTTTTATTGCTATAGCTTTAATTCTTCAAGAATTTCTGAATCGAAACCATTATTCAAGACCAGAGTTTGATTATTTTGCTTTGCTTATTCTAATTCCTACCTCAGTGAGGCTATTTCTTGGTTGGCCCTCTGTTAAGCTTCAGCCATTCGATCTAATTCTTAGACTAACAATTGCAGGCGTTGTAAACATCCTGAGTGTTTCTAATCTGTCTAAAGAGTATCAGATTTGGTGGAATTAAGCATGTTCCCAAAAGATCTGTTGCGATCGTTTTCTTAATTAGAGCTTCTTGATGAGTAGTATTAATACATAAATAAATTTATTTTTTTAATTATAATCAAATTGAACAAATAATTTATCCCTCATATTTTCATCAACTAACATTTTAAAACATAATCTCTCTAATCTTCTTCAGTTAAGTTTTTATTGTTCCCATCTTCCTTTTCAACATATAGTTTATAATCCGCTTTGAACAAGTAATTATCGCAATCTTCAATCCACTTATAATGTATTATGGGAATATTCTTCTCCTAAGCGATCATGATACTCCTAATCTTTCTTCTCCCAACTGTAATAACAAAACTACTTTCTTGGCCAATAAACCATTCTTCTTTAAACTCTCTATAAACCTTGGCTCCTAAATACACCGCTTTATCCTTAGCTTATTCTAATCCTCTCTTAATGGAATCTTCATGTGCTTCGGAAATTGCAAAAAATAAAGTAACGCCATTCAGTACGTTGCCTCTCATTTCTTAATATATGGTTGGAACACTAATTTTTCTATTGATGATCAAATCCAAAGGAGTCCTTTCTTCCAATCGATTGTTGGTTTCCTCTATAATTTCTGTTTTAATTTTTTTAGCCTTAGATATCTACTATTCAAACTCGACTATGAAATTTGGATCATCTTGAGCCAATTTAAATTACTTCCAAAATTAATCAGATATATCTTTCAATTTCTATGTAATTGTATATAGCCAGAAATCATTTTTATTATAGATTTATACTTCTTACTCAACCTCAGTGGCAATTCCTTATCCATCCCTAGTAGAACAATGTTCATCAAAGTATACAAATGGCTTAGTATGAATGAGATTCTCTTTGAATTGATTCCACATCCCAGCATTATCATCAAGAATGACTAATAAATTAGTTGCAATTCCTGGATAAAATAGTCTATTTAGCGATTTACTATTTGAACATATAGTATCATCACGCGACAAGACTCGTTGTGGTGGAAAGAAAGGCTTGTGTTCAGGAATGACTTCATTTAATCTTTTGGAAATAAAGTTCAAGATGAACTCAGCGTATGATCTACTTGCTTTTGTGTAAATGAAGATGTCAAAAAGCGGTATTAATGTTAAGAAAAACTACTCGAAGTACGGTCTTAATTTAATGATAAATTTGCACTATGAATCACAAGCCATTTCTAAAAAGTGCTCCTTTATATTAAACCCCAATTAATTGAACCCATTGAATTATCCATCACTATCAGACTGTAACATTTTATTCTACTTTTCACAAAAATCATATTTGTTAAAGCTATTCGTAACCTTTATGGCGTGTAAAATAGTTTAGTCTAGATCAAGCACCATAATAAGTTTCCTTTTCTTTAAGATGTCAAGTACAATTTCCTTTGAAATCTTCTTAGAAATATCATCTGAATAATTAAGATCCAAGGATTCCTCATATCTAATGACCTTCTCATTACAAATAACACAATAGTTTTTTTCTATTTTCAAGTGGTTGCAAGTCTGAGCAATATCAATCACCAACAAAACATCATTTCTTGACAATATAGTTTTAGTCTTAGCTAATTCTATGATGCGACCTCTAATCCTAGGCTTCAAATCAATTTCATCCTGTTGGTTTTCTTCAGTACAAATACCTAGAATCATAGTTGGAGAAATAAAATCTCCCACATTAACTCTCCACTTTAAGATTTGAATGTTGCCTTAGCAATTCTTTAGGGATAGTTATGAGAAACTCAATTTTGTATAATTTTGCTGTGCTTATGACGAAGTAGGTGCAGTATTAATTTCATACTCATCCTGCTTCAAATTAATAATACTATTACCTGATTAGGCATTTCGCTTTTATTTTTATATATTACTCCTATGGTAAAGTATTGATCAGTGGGTGGTATTTCAAAAACCTATTGATTTTGAGCCCACACAATGTATCCTGATGAAGATGCCAAAATGGATTTGTTTTGATTTTCAAATGTGTAAGCCCCAATCTTTTAGCTCTCTTCCACCCTTTCACCTGTTTACTTCATCACTTCTATTTGAATTGGAGATGCATTTTTTATATTAATCCTAACCTAGCTGTTACTATCATTCTAAGTTTACTAATATTTTGGTCTCATTTTTTATAATAATATTAAAAAATTCTAATAAAATGTTAAGTAAGTTATATTTTTTAATCTAAATCCTGAAATCAGGTAAATAAACTTAAAAATAATATATTAATGAATCTAGAACTCTTAAATACATTAAATGATTCTTATCTATTAAATAGAAAGATGTTAATTCTATAAAACACAATTAGGTGCTTTGAGATAAAAGAATACTCAAAAAAGTAATGAATTCAGAATGGAATGTCTAATTAGAAATAATATGGAATCATTTATTATATAATATATTAATATAAATAATATTGGCAAATAATGTCTGAGTATTACGACGAGGAATTTGGAGAAGTAAATCATCTTAAATATTCAAGCTTGGATTAGTAATTGGTGATTTTAACATTCCTTAAAGAGCTGCTGATTTGCCTCCTTAATTTAAAGATCTTCTTGTACCCAATAAAGTCCAATACGTATTTTGCACAGGGAATGTTGGCAACAGGGAAACTGCAGATTGGCTAAAAACGCTATCAGGAAACACTCACTTTGTAAAGGGAGATTTCGATGAAGTGAAAGAAGTACCTGAGACAAAGGTTGTGTAAATTGGATCATGGAAGATGGTGATGGTGCATGGACATCAAGTAAGATATGGATATGTATTTAGCTTGTGCCCTTTGGCGATGAAGAATCTTAATATACATTTTTGAAAGAGATGGAAGGGGATGTCCTCATTACAGGACACACAGGCGTTGCTAAAGTCACAGCTGTCGAGAAGAAATATATTATCAATCCAGGTTCAGCAACAGGAGGATTCAATGGACAACAAACGTATTAGTTGTATGAATATTAAAAAGTTCAATTCCATCATTCTTGATTTTGGAGTTCAAGAAAGAAAAATTACAAGTGTTCATTTACACATTAGATGGAGAAGTCAAGATAGACAAACAAGAATTGCCATTACAAAAGTGAAATATAATCATAATAATAACAAATGATATGTGAGTTGTTAAACTTCATAAATCAGCTCCACAGAACATGCTTAAAAGTTAACAATTCTCCCCACCATCCAAAATTGTTTATTTAATCTTTTCCAAAGGTATGTCATCATTTTTATCAACTTCTAATGTTTCAAAGATTAATTTTGTAAAATAATCACATAACAAATCTAATAATTGACAATCATCCTAATTTCATTTTACAATTTATTACTTTTATATATTTACTTAAACATATCCTAGTTAAATTGTGCACTTCATCATATGATAATGCTCTATTCCCATCTTTGTCTGCAATCTTGATAAATAAATTCACTCTATCCATCAAAGTCTTCGCTCTAATGGCCACCATTAGATTCAAAAATTCTCTCCAATTCAAATACCCTGAAAAATTGTAATCAATCTATTAAAACATTTATTTTGCCAAATCAGTCGGCTGCATTGAAACCTAATAGATTCCATTTCGAAACGCTTCAAAACTCACTCCCTCCCCAATCACATATGCATCCTCCATTTAACTTGATACAGCTTCCAAGGCTTAATATAATATAAATGTCTAATATAACTCTCTTCGATTTAGCTTTGTTTCCTATATCAATTGAGGTATGTTCTAGGTAAATAATAGCTTCTGCCTCTTTTAAAGGGTTTGGAGGATCTATTTTTTTGTCTTGATATGATGATATTTATTTTTGCTCGTTTGTGCACTATTTGCAAATTATATCTCATAAGTATTCTGATTCTCCTTCTTATTTCCTATATATTACTGCAACTTATCTAAGTGCTACTCATGATATTATGGATCCTCATATTTCACTAGTCTCCCCCCAAGGAGCACCACTTAAAGTATAAATAAAGATTACTTGGAGCAACAGCGTCTGGATCATGATTTTATATGATAGTTTTTTATAAAATTTACAATTCTCGACTATATTACCTAATAATATGTTCATTTTCTAATTGTCTTGGTTCTATTGTAATTTATTCATCATCATTTAAATATTCATCTTAATTTTGATATTTTTCAGTTAGGGGTGTTTACTTGATGTCATTAAACTTTTTTTATAATATATCATCTAAATTTAACTTTTTTTAAGCCTTCAATTTGCATCTTTTGTATAAACTTTCAGCTTCTTAAGAATTCAACCTAAAATTAGACATCTTATCATCTTGCTATTGCAAATAATCTGCTATATTTTAGATGTTTCTTTGGTATTTCTTGCTTATAAATGTCTCCAAACTCTCAGATTTCTATTCTCCTATTTGCTAATCCTTTAAGACACATTCCAATTGATCCAAATACTCTAAGACTTTATTGGCCTCAGCTATGCCATTAAATTATTTAGTTGGGGATACTATTATTGTTTTATGGTGTTGGCAATCAAACAAGGATGTCAAAGGCTCTCCTTTCTAAATCAATTACAATTTTACTTTAGAATAAAAATACAACTCTATTTATCCCAACTTTAATTGATCCAATAGTTCCTTACCTACTTAATGGAGCAATAATTCAGCCTCCCTTTATGAACTTCTTTGTAATGGAATAGGTATATTAAAGTAGCAATATCTTAAATTATCTATTGATTTGCATCAATTTTTATTATAAAATTGTACTTAGTAAGGTTGTGATTTAAAACTATCAATACTAATCTTTCCTTTAATTTTATGTTTTATAAGGATCCTGCATTTTTTAGCTTTTATTTTTGTGTAAACTTAACAAAATAAGACAAATAATAATACAGTTAGCAACGAGTTCACTTTGCGATGAGACATTTTGCTTGAGTTTGCCTTTACTGGTAGTGCTTAATCTAAAAACAATGTTTGACTTGGAGAAACTGGGATTATTCTTGTTACATAATGATCCTAAGTGAGATTTTGTAAACTATGCTATTAAGGTAAAAGATTCAATCTATTAAATTTGTTAAACACTTTTGAAATGTCCTTATTATATGATTTGTGCTTATCATAAAAGTACTTCATATTAGTATGCATTACTTAACCACTATAATATTATCGAATTGACGGCTAGGAATTAGCATTCCCCAAACGTATACGAGATGCCGATGTTCTTAAACTTGTACTCCCTGTTTTTTAATCAATTAAACAAACCTTATTTTCAGACCCTGATCGAATATGTCTATTCATAGTTATCTTATATATTATTAAATGAAAATTATTAAAAAAATACATCGTTTAATTCACTCTTCAAATTTATTGTCTTTTCTTCTCTTACTAATTCCTAAATGCATCATCCCCTTCTCAAATTTTACCATAATTAATTCATATATTTAATGTATCTCTTTAATATTTGGAAGATTTAATTTCTTACTAAACTTAATCTTGACTATTAATTGTCTATTAAATCAAATGATTATTCATCAAAGATAATAGTTTTAATATCGCTACAATTTTTGGATTCATGTTCTGAACCTCATTTATAATAATAAAATCAAACAGTGAGCTACTGTTTCAATATCAATTATTTTATTATTTTATTTTGGTATTAAAAAATTACTCATTGCCCTTCGAAATTTTGCTGCAACTCTATTCACATAAACTTTAACTTATATCTTATTTACCAAGATAATATTGCTTTATTCATGCTCTGCTAAAGTACAGAAAACAATTAGAAAACAGTATTTTATATTTTATTCTGAAGATGTTTCGATAAATTGATCATCCAAAACGATTATTTATATATTGATTGCATTAAGACAACTTTATCCGAATTAGTTAGTTATTCAATTGTAGCTTTGTCAGTCATATTGAAAGCACATTAAATTTTAAGATCATTCAAAAATCAAAAGTCACAGAAGTATTTTCAAATATATAAATCAAAGCTCTTAGTTTATTCATTTTCTATTGCATATAATATGCATAAGTAAAATTCTTGGAAGCTTTATGCTGAGAATGTTGCTATATTATTTTAAACTGTGATCATTATTGCGCTTTACAAGGTTTATGAAAAATGATTCACTCTTGGAGAATATTATTTAAGAGCTGCAACTTTCCTTGGGGTAAATTTGCCCTTCTTTACAAGACTCATTCCTAATAGTTTAGCAATAATTATTAACATTTTTTTTGAGTAATATTGCAATTTAAATATTATGTAGTTATGTTTGCAAGACTACCATAGATATAGTCAAACTTTAAAATAAAGACACTGGATAGATTGCATTTATAACTGTATTTTTATAATTTGCCTGAACTGCTGCAAGATGTTTCACTATTCTAGTCAGTTCAACTGATGGAATGTTGATTGTAAATTATTTATCTATTGATTTAATTTAGCTCCTCAATGCCATCAGTGTTACGTTAAATTTTACACTAGTGTTTCAATTGATAACATATTGAAATTCAAAAAAGGAAGGACAAATTGAGTTGTGATGTTTATAAAAATCAGTTAGTTATTTATGGTTTAATAAATATTCTAAAAATATTAGTATTAAATATAATAAAACAAATTTTGTTAATTCAAATGAAAATTAATCTCAACTTTTTAAGCTATAAAAGATTTCAAAGCTTTCATTTGAACTCAATACTTTAACAGTTATTTAATATTAACCTTTTTTAAAGTTAATAAAGGCTTTTAATTGTTATGCAACATCACCACTCAAAATTTACTCACATATTTGTAGACAAATTAATTCATCTTGTGGTAATTGCACCGTAATCTCCATTGTATCTATTTTTAATGAACCATATTAATTTGTTAATCTAAATGGAACTTGCTGTTAATGAACTAAAAATGAACCAACATATTAAATGTTAAGATTTTCTTAAGCTAATTTCATTAAAATTTATCGAACATTAAATCCATAAGCAAGTTTGATTTCATCATTTGATTCTGCTTCCATCATGAAATTGTGAATTTAATTATCTGAGTACTCTAATTACATATAGGACATTGAAATGATTGTTGGAATTTAGATAAATTTATTTTAAATTTTGGTCTTAAAAAATAATTCTCTTAAAAAATCATTTAATATTACAGGTTAGTGCATTTATGATGAGAAGCAAACTTTATCTTTAGATGTTCCAACAAAAACTAATGGAATAGTTTTTTTAATCTATTCAAATAGCTTTTCGTATTATTTGTAATATTAAATGGTACCTGCCAAATACCATGATTCTTCATCTAATAAGAAAATTTTGGAGGAGCATTAACAAGCAAATTAACGAGCCTCCTTATTTGGACCATAATAACTTGGATCACAAGTATATGATTTTAAAGACATATCCTGAACAAAAGCCTCTACAAAATGCTATGTTTTTTAATTATTAGCCTTGCTCAAATGTTTTTAAGTAACAGAATTATAGACTTCAATTTTTGCATCATTTTCTTAATTAGGTTCTTATAATGGCTCTGACTTTGGTTCTTCATTTAAGTTCTTCATTTCTATTACATTATTCTTTTTAGTTGAAGCCAAAGATTGAATAATAAAAATGTCATCAATGCTTTTGTCAACATCTACATAGTGAGTTTCCTCTTATTCTTTCTTTTTTTGTTCCTCATTTTCAACATCCAAAGCTTAATACCTCTTAGCATAACGAGCTCTAGCTTTCATTTCTTTCTCTTATGCAATTTCTTCCTCTGATTTTTCTTATTTCTACTGTGGTTTCTCAAACTCCAATTCATGAGGCTATGCAGGTTTGCTCAAAGGAATTTATTATTTTTAAGGTGATCTATATTCTTATTAGACTTAATCATCATTTTTTTATTTTTCTACTTCAGGTTCTTAATCAGCTTATTTTTGGTTTTCTTTAGAATTCTCTTGAATCCTATTATCAATTGTTTCTACTTTATCTGTATTTTCATTACTAACTTCTGATTCAAGTTTAGATTCTTCATTTTAATTTGTATTTTCTTAATCATTAGTACTAGTTGATTATTCTTCCTAATTTTCTTCTGTTTATTACGATATTTAAATAAATTGTGCCTATTATTATTCTTTTTTTTAAAGTGGATCGCTTTCTTCATTTTTAGTTTCTGAGTTGAAGATTGAGTTCATTTACTCATATTTTTTATTAATCAGATCTAAATTTTCATTTGATATATTAAATTAAGCTTACAATGAACTTAAATCCTTATTGAAGTTATCAAATTTCTTTGGGCTGAATTCAAACTCCTTTTACAATTTTACTTCAGAGACATCATCATTTTCTTGAAAATTTAATACTGCCACAGGTATATTTTCATCAATATATGTTTAATCCTACTCTTCCTTACTCAAGATTATGTCTTCCACTTTTTATAGAAAAATTGGATTATCAACTTTTAGTGGTTATTAATAACTTTCTTGGTTATCTGATTGTTCTTGCGAATTCTAAATATTATCTTAACTAAGATCAATTTATCAAGATTACATATTAGAATGAAACTCTTCTTCTTCCTCTTCAGAATAGCTTTATTCTATCAATTCTTCGAATTCAGAATACACTAACTCCTCTTCTATTTGCTATTATTATTTCTAAAATTCAAAAAAGTTTATCGCATGCTCTTCTTCTGTTAACAGTTCTTCTTCTTCTACTTCAATATTAGTTTCTTCTTCAGTAATTGATTAATTTACCTAGCTATCTGTAATAAATGAATTTTAAATTTAGAACTAGGAATCATCTAACTCCAAAGTTTCAAAATCTTAATTATACAGATCCTCTGGAGTGTTATCGTCATAAAAATCAAAGTCGTCTTATTAATCTTGGCTGGTTTCTTCTTAGTCATCAGATTTGCCATCCTATAACTCATCATCATCGAAATCAATTAAATCATCGAATGTAAAATCCGTCTATTACTCATTAAATTAATTTGTATCAATATCATTATCACTTTATTCATCTGAATTATCGCTACTTTCCAATGATTCATCCTCATTAGTATCTTCATCCTTATCTTAAATGAACTCAATGTGTAATTCACTTAGAACTTATTAAAACACTTATAAAAATGAGTATTTGGAACTGAGTTCGTAAATCTAGTTCATTTTTACATTAATTTCTTATTGATCAATCATTTCTATTAGGTTTTTCATTCTTTAATAATCTATCTGCCGTTTTTTGAAAATAAACTCAATCGCATCTAATTAAGCATCCGCTGATATTTATTAGATTGCTAAAAGAACCTCATCCTCTTGATCAATTTCATCTTCATCATAACTCTCAGTTTATTCATCAACCTCTGAATTTTCGTCCAATTCCTTTTATTAATTTTACTATGATTGTGTGAATACTCTCCCTCCTTCAACAGTAATATTCGAAGGTTTATATTTTTCTATCTATTGCAATTACTCCTCTAATAACTCTTTTTATGATTTTCCAGTTTATGATTATTTAGGAACTTCTTTGACAGATTCTTAAGGTTCTATTTATTTTTTTTATATTTTTTTTAGATTAACCTTAACATTCTCAAAAGAAATATCTCCCTTTTAATCAAAAAGTTGAAAACCATTTTCTGCTTGTAATGGCCTTGCTATTAACAGCAAAAAAAGGATGATTATTTCGTTTTTCATTTATTTTAATAATTACTCAATAATTTATATGAGTTATGATGATGATGTTTGGATAGAAGATGAAAAGAAGTATATAAAATCGAAAGGGTAAATGAAGATAAATCTTCGAATAGATTAAGGGTTGATCCTTTGGCAAATGAAGGACTATAAGATCTTCTTGTATCATTATTTAAATGGAAATCATAGTTGCTATCATATCGAAATGAATTCAATTGTCTTCATAATATATGAATTAGATATTTGAAGGAATAAATATACACCTAAATTGGTTCACCAAATATTATCGTCATATTAGTGTCGATAAATCCTTATATTTTTCTATCTAATATTTGTAATCAAGAAACCCTTGCTTATTATAGAATAAACTAGGATAATATCAAAAAGGATTAAAAACAAGTACCTGAGAGAATGAGTTTGAACCTCATTTATTTAAAATTACATAACTATCATTCGACTAATTTTTTGAGATTCCAATATAAGAGTTAAGAATATATTCTATAAATACATCAAGAGAAAGTGGATCAGGGAAACAGAATCAACAAAAATACTTTTAAATTATTTAGCTGCAGAATCAAAAAGTGGCTTATTTAGAACAATTCAACAAGGGAAAACCATTGAATAGTAAATATTTGCTTTTAATCCTGTTCTAGAAGCATATGGTAATGCTAAAACTGCAAGAATGACAGGTTTGGAAAATTTATGCACTAATACTTCAATTCAGATACGAAAAGAGTCAGTACAGCTATAATAGATAATTATTTATTAGAGAAAAGTAGAGTTGTAAAGATTAATAACTAAAAAGGAATTATCACATCTTTTATTAAATTAAAAGAACTTATATCCCCTTAATAATTTGAATATTTAAAAGATGGTGATCTACCTTATCAAAGAAATGAAAAATCAGAAATCTAAGAAACAGATTTATGTTTAGATAATTTAAATCGTAGTCCTAATGAAAAGATATATATTTATCAAACTATTGCTGGATTGTTAAATCTTAGCAATGTTAAATTGATTATGATTCTTCCAAATCTAAATTGGTACTAGATAATTCACTTAAATTAGCATCCTCACTATTAGGAATTCTAATTTAAGACTTAGAAGATCTCATATGCAAAGTAGTTACTTCTGTGAAAGGAGATAGTGATTAAAAATAATAATTTGGAAAGTGCTTAAAGTTCCAGAGATACTCTAGCAAAACATGTTTATGAAAAGCTATTTAATTAGTTAATAGAGAAAATTAATTAGCTGCTATTAAAGACATCAAATCTTTAAGTTTTTAGAATTATAGCAACCCTAGTTCTTTAAATACATGGATGGGTATTTTAGATATATTTGGATTCGAAATATTTACTGATACCAACCAATTACATAAGAATAATCTTGATTAATATAATATTAATTTTACAAATGAAGATTAGAGCCGCGTTTTAATTATCAAATGTTTGTTGTGACAGAACAGGTAAGAAATTTTTAAACTTTTAGGTGAAAATTAAAAAATTGGATAGTTTTTAAATGAATAATAAAAAAAATAATATAAATAGGAAAGACTGAGTTGTTCATGAAGTAACATTTTCGAGAGTTTCTTAATATTAGACTAATTGAATTTAGATTAGAAAATTTTGTGAAAATTAAGAAATAATTCAGAATTTATATTAATATCAGCACAATTATATAGAAGTTATAAGTAAAATTGCATAATAAATTACTAAAGATTAAAAGAGCAATAAGAAAATTGTTATTTAAAAAAGCAATAGAAAAAAGAATTAAATTGATGAGAAAAATCAATGCCCTCGTATCTTAATGCACTGAAGTTAATCAAAAATTAATAAAAAAAGTTTCATTAAATTAATGGAAAATTAAAATTCATGAACTTATAGCTCTGAGAGAGGAAAGGTTATTAGGAGGTGTGGAAACTATTAATTAATAAAAATAATTTTTTGAAATCAACTGAAGACCAAGATTTTAAGGAAAAAAGGAATAAATTGACTAGTAAATAGAGATCAAATAATAATGATAACAATAAGAATAATAGTAATAGTATAAAGAACAATAGCCTCAAATCAAAAAAGAGGTAAACCAAAAAAGGATTATTTTTAAAATAAACAGTTATATCATAATCCAATACTAAAACAATCCAAAATTAAGAAGAGAAAAGTCAAGAATAGATCTCGTCCTAATAAAAAGAAATGGAATTTATGAGCAAAAATTAAATTAGTAGATAGAGGAATTGGAAGAAGAAAAGAAATCATGAATTGCAATTTAGAGAGAGAATGAATAACTATTTAAATCGCTCAAAGTTTAATAAAAGGATGAAATAGCATAGGAGAAATATAGAGAGCAGATTTAAAAATTGGAAAATGAGGTTTTAAAAGTGATTAAATAATTCATGATCTGAATGTTAAATTGAATGAATATTCAAAACAGATTAAATAATCTAGTTGCATTAATCTAGTTTCAGAAAGTTAAGATACCAGAATATTGTAATTAGAAAGTCAACTTCAGAAAAAAATGATTTGATTAAGCTTTACTAAGATTAAATAAAATTTCTAAATAAGGGCTGGAGAATTAACATTTTGGAAAGGAAATACTTATCACTTACTTAATTTAAAGATTTATGAATAGAAATTAGTAATAAATTCTTTATTTCTAGCCAATATATGAGTAATTCTAAATAAACAAAATTATGGAAACTGGAGATTTACTGTAAAAATAAATCAAAGATCTTTAATAATAGATTTAATAATTAGAATAATCGTTATTAAAGTCCTAGATGACTTAATGAAAATTATATAAATTAATTATTTTGAAAATATGCTGATATTTTTTTCACTATTTTCCCTTTCATTTGGATACTTTATCTACAAACCATTCACGACCGTATAGGTAATTAATGGGTTTTAATTATTAGTCTGGGCCTTGCGATACGTCAGATAATATTTTATAAATACCAAACAGCCTTCTGGGTCCAGCCTATTCATCGTTTACAGTTGCAGGTTGGTTCAAAAAAGATTCATCAACGAGCACCTCTAAAAACCTCCTTTTCTTAATTGGGCCAGATACCAATAATTATGCGTATATTGAGTGACTTATAAAAATAGGAATTTTCATCTGGCAGCCACTCTAAATGAATAGTTTAAAGTTCAGAGTTGTTTTTCGACGAAGGATTGCATGACATTTGAAACTTCAGAGCTAATGATAACTGATGTTGATAACAGATGGATCTATGTTTTGGTTTCAATAAATTTAACTAAAAAACTATTATATTACAAATTAGTAACACACTCAGATACACTACCCAGAATTTACATATATTCTTCAGTCTTGGAACTTAAAACAATTTCAACTTTTACTGATTCAACAGGAATAGTCATTAAAAATAAAGTAGTAAGTCTCTTCAACTTCAATGGATTTTGTGGTAAATATAAAGAATTTACATATTACGGTAATCTTTATACAGAAACAACGAGATAAGCATATAATTTTGATGTAGAATACATCACTTATTGGATGACATTACTACCATCAACTACTTTGGCATTAAACTCATTATCATCGACTTAAGATCTTGGAGATTTAAAAAATGGTGTAACTTTTGATTCTAAATGGGGTTGGTAATTCTAAAAGGGTTAATATGCTCAATTCAATAATTTGAGAAGTAGTTTTGGGGACAAGTTTATGATATCAGCGAATGTATACATCGGTAATCCAAATAGTGAAATGAACTTTTTATACAGAGTTGACCAGAATTCGAATCCATTAATTCAGATAAGATTTATTTCTTCTTCGTCAACCTTCAATGTTTAAGTATAGATTGGGGGGGTTGTTGGAGAATCACATGGCTAGATATCTGCTCCTCTAAGCCAATGGACTCCAATTTTAATTTCGGTTTATAACAATTTAAATTTTTATCCAGATAACACTAATCCAGGTATGGCATTATTTGACATTACAACGCCTACATTTTAGGAATATGGAAAAAAATCATTTAAAGTTTATGGTGATTCTTTATCAGATCAATATTTTATTGGAGATTATCCAACAACGACTGTTTGGCAAACTGCTCCTTCTAATTATTTTAAATATGCTAATATTAGGATATTCAAAGGGTATAACTATCAATTTTACCCTTCCCCAGGCATTAAATCTTGCATCATAGAAGTTGGGGAGTTATACCCTATATGCATAGCCTGCAACGGAAATCCAGATACTTATAACATGTGCAAAGAGGCAGGAACATCCGGAAATCCTTCTACTTTAGTTTCTTCTGATTTACTCTAATGTCCTTAAGGTCAATATTTCTCCTCACCATCATGTTTAGTCATAAATGTTGATAATTGTTTAAGAGGTTCTAATGTTAACACTTGTACATAATGTATTGTGGGCTCAACATTAAGTAGTAACAAATGTTCTGCCCCAACAATTGCAACTCATTGTTTGACAGGGACATATGAATGCATTACTAAATATAATGGAGATTTCAGTACAATAAATACTTCTTCTTCTATTAGTTTAAAATGCAATAGCAAATATTATTTGGATAATTCGCAATGTAAAGCCTGTGATACTAGTTGTAATTCTTGTATTAATGGTACTTCGTGTGTAGATTGTCCTGCTAATTAATATTTAGTAAAAGCCACTTAATTATGCGGTTCTACTTGTGATACAGTTTATAAAGACACTGATAAGATGAGTTGCATTGACAGCTGCGAAGTATATCAAGTAGTGACTGATGATCTTAAATATTGCAGTATGAAATGCCCGAATGGATATAAATAATATTTGTAAACGTGCTTATCAGAATGCCCATAGAATACATTTAATGAAAATGGTATTTGTAAGAGTTGTCATAGCAAATGTTATGAATGCACTGGAAGCTCAAATAAAGAATGCACGAAATGCAATTTTGGTTATTACTTTTTATAGAATATTTGCGAAGACTTTTGTGCTGATGCTAAAAAGTATGCTAATTAATTAGAAAATGAATGCACTGACACCTGTGTAGCTCCTGGAGTTCAATACGGAATGTAGTGTTTATATACATGTCCAGCAAGTTAATTTGAAGATTCTCTCAAAAAATGTGTTATGTAATGTCCTGATGGTTATGTTGCTGTAGAGAATGTAATTACAGTAACTTTGAAATACACTTCATAATCTAAATCTTTTAATGGTTTTACTTGTCAATAATGTGCCACTGGATGCCTCACATGTGATAATGTTGACTAACCAGGAATAAGTGAAAATTGCATAAAATGTGTTGCAGGTTAATTTTTAGTTGGTCGAAATTGTGATGTTTCTTGCCCAGTTGATTATCCTTTAGAAGATTTATTAAATTAAAGATGTCTGACTGCTTGTCCTCCTTAATTTTATCAATACAACAGTACATGTGTGTTGAAATGTCCAAATGGATCCTATGCCTACGAACAAAAATGTTAAGGCACATGTCCTGATGGAACTTATCCAGAAGTAACTAATAATGGTTGTTTGTTATGTGCTAATGAATGCAATAAATGTAGTGAGGGTGGACCATCTAATTGCATAGATTGTAAAGGTGGTTATTATTTATATGATACTATTTGTGTTCAAATTTGTCCAACCAATAGGAAATATCACAACACTGTAACGTTCATATGCGAATCTACATGTCCAAATTACTATTTAGATGATGGTACTACTTTTGAATGCTACGATTAATGTCCAGCCAATTTTAATGTAGATGGATAAAGATGCACATATTATTGTTCATTAGGAAAATATTTAGATGTGGACACATGCAAAGTCTGTGATGCTAAATGTTCTCGATGTGATGATGGAACTAATTATAATTGCTCTAAATGTTCAGCCAATTACTATTTAGATGGAAGAACTTGCTCATTAACTTGTGATGAAAATCCAACTTATTACAGAAGTGATTATGGTTATGTTTGCGTTGAAAAGTGTCCTGGAACTCTGCTCATGGTTGATTCACTTAAGAAATGTGTAGCTGTTTGTCCAAATACTCATCTAAAATATTAAGATCATTGTTTATTACAATGTCCGAAAGGGTACTATGCTGATGGCAACTTGAAATGTTAGATTTGCCCATAAGAATGCATTGAATGTTCTTCAGATACATCCTGCTCAAAATGTGCAGCTAAATATTTTTAATAAGGAACAGAATGCTTAAGAACTTGTAAAAATAACTTTTATCAAAATCTCGTCAATTATTAGTGTGAGGCCACTTGTAGTAAATTAGTGAACAATGATGGTTTAGGCAATTTATAATGTTTGGATGAATGTCCAAATACTAAAGTTAAACATTAAGGACAATGCATTTATGATTGTCCTGATGGATATTATAAGAATGTTACAGATAAAGTATGTTCTAAATGCTCGTTAGAATGCAAAACATGTAATGGGGGAACAAATGAAGATTGCATAGAATGTCAAAATGGTTTTGAAAGAAAGGAGGATTTTTGTATTGGTATATGTCCAGTCGGAACATTCTTAAATTAAGTATCTTGTGATTCATGTGCGTTTAGATGTGTCTCATGTCTAGAATCTAAATATAATTGTATCTAATGTAGAGGAGATCGTCAAAATGCTCCTTAATGTTATTGCTAATCTGGATACTATGATGATAGAAAGAGTTTGAATTGCTAAAAGTGCTAAGCTCCATGTGTGACTTGCTAATCATAATCGTATTGCTTAACATGTTCATTCAATCTTGAACCTCCTGATTGTCTATGTAAACGTCCACCTCCTATTGTATCTGATTATTGTATCTCGTGCAAATTGTCCTTTGCTGAATCAGTTAGATTTAGTAGTGATTTCACTCAAATTATCGTAATTTTCACTTATTCAATCACTACAAACTCAGAGGATGCATACTTCTTTAGTAAAGAGAATTGTCAATTATGGTTCAAAAATACAAATTTTGGAGAATCTCCTATTTGCTAATAGAATGGAAACAAATACATTATATAATTAGGCAATAACCCTACAATCATGCCTAACGATGTAATTGAATTTAAGGAAAAAGTATTTATCGATAATAGTCTGCAACTATGTTAAGATATTTATATTGAATAGTTTAATAACACACAGTTGGTCTTGTCCACAGCAATTATTCCTAATGTGATACTCTCATATCCAGAAAATGCAATATCCTATTGTATGGATCTTTCCATCGAAGTTATCAAAGAAGTCTATAATGGAGGCAGAGCAATGATTTACAATAAATGGACCACTAATAGCACAGAGGAGGCAATCAATTCTGTATTAAGCTAGTTTGATGGATCTTCATATATTAAAATACCAGGAGGAACTATGCTGCCAGACTCAGCATATTATATCACTGTTAATTATTCGAATTTCTTAGGATATAATAAAACTACAACCTTTAAAGTAATGACAAAATCAACCAACCCTTCGCTGTTAACTTCTTTTGATGAGACTGCTACATATTATGCTAATCTTGAGATAGCAGTACCCTTTACTATCTATTCCTACTCATGCTCTGGTGGTAATGCTTAAGAACTAACAGAAAGCTATCCAGTCTCCTTATCAATTAAGTCAAGCACATCTGGTACAAGTCAGTTTGATTCCTCTATTGCAGCAGATAGTGGAGTTGACACTGCCTTCAAAATACCTGAAGGTAAGTTAAAAGCCAGTTAAGAATATTTGTTAGATATTTCTGTTGGAGATATAAAACTAAGCAAAAAGTTGAAAATTGGTAGTAATTAACTCTACTCTCAATTCCTAACAGAAGATAGAATTGTTGGAATTGACCAATTTAACCTTACAGTCAATGCTTCCGATAATGATGTGGCAAAAAATCTAAGCAAAATTGGTCTCAGTTACACTTGGACTTGTGTTAATCTATTTTACAATATTCCTTGTAGAACAACACTTAATAAACCTTTAGTTATGGGCAATAATGAAACCTTGAATGTTTCTAATTTACCCTCTGGCTTTGTCTATTAATTTTCATGTACAATAAAAAAAGAAACTCGTTCAGTCACTCTAAATTAGCAGATCATTGTTAGTAATCTGAATATGACTGAGTAAATTTTTAATACTGATATAGGAAATAAAGACATTTTAGTTGTCACTGATAACTTGCTCTATAATCTAGATGTCTCATCTTATTATTTAGTGATTATTCGATATTTCAAAATATTAAAGATTGAATACATTGAAAAATCAGTTCTTCGCCTAAATTTATATCTCTATCTAGGAAATCTTTAGACATAGTAAGACATCAGTGTTATTGTTGGAGGAACTTTAAATCGATATAATTTGAGAGTTAAACCAGCTCTTTTCTTGAGTAAATTAACTGTCTCCCCTACTTCAGGTTATTCTCTTTCAACAGAGTTTTCATTAGTGATCGATGACGGAGTAAAAAATGAAACAGATTCTACATAATACCAAGTTTACATATATAGCAATTTCCAAAATCTTGAATGGGATATTGGAAATTTTTCAAATAATAATGGATATCTATTATTAGATTGGGGAAAAGAAAAAACAATATAAAGTATTCTCCCTTCGTGTAAATATCTTCTAGTTAAAGTTAACAAAGATGATTAATTTGGAATGAGTTATGTAGAGGTTACAGTGCATAAAGCAAAAACTGCTGTTAGCGTAAAAAATAATATTGAATTTGTTAATGATTATATAGATTTTAATCAAACCAATCTAGTATTGGATTAAATTGCTATTATGGAACTGTATTTACTAGAAAATATCAAATGTAATTATAATTGTTGGAATCGGGGAGAATGCGTGAATTAAGTATGTGTTTGTGATTAGGATTACTCTACTTTTTCAGATTGTTCTGGTATTTTAAATGATTAAAATGTTTGGGATTAACTTGCCACCAAACTCTATTCTGATTTATCTAAGGCAGAATAGTCTTAAGTTGTGATGAATTCTCTATCACTTCTATATTAACTATCATATTTCAAATCTGTATTTGAATTAACAAAAACTGAGTAATTGTTTTCATAGATAGATACATTCCTTCAACCTCAAAATACAGATACAGGGATCATTTCATAAACCCTATAATCTATTAATTATTAAGCAGCCTTTAAAATTTTAAACTTTTTATCCTCTCTAAATAAATAGTTATTTACTAATGATTCTTATGTAGCTTAAATGCAGACAATTAACTAAAAATTATTTGATAGTTACAATACATTAATTTTATATACGGGAGATATATTATTAGAGGGAGAAACACAAAACTATACTTCTAGTTCTATGTCAATAACAATATAAAAAAAATCTACTCAAAAAAAGAGGCTTTTAGTGACGGAAAACAATTAAGTTGATAGCTATTTCGAAACAAATATTCTTAGACTTTAAAATAATTTCCCTTATCCAAATCATACTCAATAACTTTATTACAAATCTGAGAGTTAGGTAAGGCAATATACAGAGCTAAAGAAAATAAGACCAAAATAAAAATTGTTTGATTTCATTTCTGTTGATACTAATTTAGTTTGTATTTTAAGTACAGATGCTAAAACTTTTGATGATACTGGTTGCCAAACGTCATCATAAACTCCTCCTATCACATGTTCCTGTGATGCAGGATATGTAACCTTAGTTGACGACTACCAGTATTATTTTAAACCATTCTATTTCGATCTTAACTTTGTATTAGATCGATTATACATTCTATTTGCCTTTGGTGGATTTTTCCTCCTTATTTTTATCTTTTTGATTATTGGGCATATCAAAGATTCAAAAGACATTGATACTACTATTCCAATTCTTCCAGGATTCAGCAAATAGCCTCCTACCATAAAAAAAGTTTCGGTTTTAAATAGAGTGAGGAGAGCTCAAATTATGCCAAGTGAGGGAGAACCTAATAGTCCATCTGATAGCCCAGAAAAACCGTAATAGGAGTTGCAATAAGAATAGCCAGTTAGATAGTTTGATTCTGAAAATCGAATTTCAAATTGCTATTAGGTAAACAATTTATTAGGGGGAATATTTTTGTTCAAGAAAAATTTTGGTCGTAAATAAAGATTGCTTATGTTACTAAGTAGAGTCAGTATGATTGCTGGAGTTCTTGGATTTATAGTGAATATGTAGATCATATAGTTAGATAAAATAATATTATTTACAAGTGGAGTAAGTTTGTTACTTAGAGTATTTAATGTTTTATGTGAATATTTAAATACCAAAGGTTAGAGAAAAAAGCAATGTATTTACACATTCTTTAGTTACTTAATAACAACGCTTATATTGTTTGTGGGATTTTTAATTTCAACATTATCTTACTTTTTAGTTTATGATAGACTTGTAATCTATTGGGGTATAGGGCTTGCTTGTACTTTAGTTGCAGAACTTATTGTGACCGATTTTATTTTATAATTGGTGGCATTATTAATCGATTATATTAAATTTAGAAAATAAATAGAAGAGGATGACGAATATGAAAATGAGTACGAACCCATTCATTTAGCAAAAAATCCTGGAGAAAATGAAGATGAAAGTAAATTTGCTTGAAATATTATAAAAAAGGAAATTATTAAAATAAATTATTTCTTTATATCAAAATTCTTATGCAATCAGAACAATAAATAAAGATTGAATTTTGCAAACTATAAAGTAACTTCTTCGTGTATTCTAATTAAAGCATTAATTATTCGACTATATTTATTAATTATCCTTAATCAAACCTCGAGTTAGTTTTAAGTCCATTTCTAAGGCAGAACTCGCTTTATTACTATTCTTCTAGTAAATGGCATTCAATGTGAAGTTAGGGCATAGTTGAGACATCAATTGTGTCATAGAACTAAGAAGTAATTAATTTAAATCTATATTATATGTATACTACTCGGCATCGATTTATTTAAATTCACCTGAAAATAGACGTTGACTTAAAAAGCAATATCTTTATTTTTATCTTCATCCAAAATATTTTCAGCATTAACATCACTTTCAATGTTTAGGTTTAAGATGATTTATTGTTAGTTGAAGGTTTTTCGTAAATGAAGGATTCAAAAATCTAATTTTCTAAAGTAAACTCCCTAATTCTTTATGTACCTCTATTTATTTATAATTTCAAATATCATTAAACTAATTTATACTTAATCTAATCTCAAGAGGAGGAGCCCCGAAGCGTTCAAATAAGAATTCACAGAAGAAAGCAAATTATATTTATGTAACCATTTTTGGACTCTGAAGTCAAATCATTTTTGACAGTAAAAGCTATTGTAAAATTTGTTTATCAATATCTAAAATTTTTCTTTGATTATTCAATATATGGAATGTCGAAATACAGATCTGGGAAAGAAATAGAAATATCAGGAAAAGTTTAAATCCTTGATTTCCTATTCTAATTCTTATCCTTATCACTCTAATTAATCTACCATCCCTTAATTTTTGGTTTTTACGTTTTAAAATTGTAACAGTATCTTAAATTATCATATTTTATGATTTCTCTTTGTTTTTTGAATTCTGCTAGAGAGTTAATTATTAATTCATTTTAATTCATTCATTTTAGTAAGGTTTCTATATCTAGGCTTAATGCATTTTATTAATCCTTTTCTTTATCTTTTAATTTATCAATAACAAGTTTAATCGGGCTTCCTTCTTCTTATTTTTATGAAGAAAGAAACATTAAATTTTTTTTACATTCTGCATCTGCTATTTTTACTTTAAAGTTTCTTTTTATGCTTCAAGTTAAGAGCTTATCATTTAAGCTAATATGTTTTGTAATTATTCTTTTTCATTTTCTACTAAGATTGCAAATGCTTAAATTTATATTAAATATAATTCTAAAGATTGAGTTTCAAATTGATTTGAAACTTTTGGAGGAGATTTCATTTATTCTATTTCTTTTTCTTTTAATTCTAAATTTAAGGTTAACTCAAAGATTTCCTATCCAAGATTTTCGTTATTCTCCTACAAAGAAGTCATAAGGACAAAAACAATTTTTATAATTAATAAATAAAAAAGAAGTATTTAATTTTAATTATAATGAAGATGTGTTAAAACTTCACAAGATAATTATCATTTCACAATTTAATGCAATCTAAAATTAAAAAAAACAATTACTTTTGCAATTATTTTATTGTAATAATGCTTCCAATTGTGTATTTTTATTATATAATTCTTAGATTCTTCGATTTAACTAACTTATTCCATCATCATACTCCTATACACTGTGTTATAAATAAACAACTTAATGTTAGAGATAAATTAATTATGTTTAACTTTCATCTTTAATACTAATGATGCTGGAAGAAGAGCTTGAATTTTCAAAACTTTAATCTTGTTATTTTGACTGTATATGTTTAATTAATTTATTTGATGCTTTTGTCAGTTAAGTCAATTACAGATTTTCCTCAATATCATCTTAGTTCTACTTCAATAATTATTCAATAAGTGTTTAAAACTAAATGATTTTGTCATTAAATTTTTGTTCTAATAAATCATATTTTATTAATAGTGCTTCATATTATTATTTTATTTGTGAATTTTCGATTGATAATATTTCATTATCTTTTTAGAGAGATAAATTATAAGGTGCTTATTCAATTTATTATGGTTCGATCTTAATTGCCAAATTTTCTGAGTTTGAGGATGTTAATTCTTCAATGATAGCTTTTTATTTATTCAATCTATCACTTAAAGATTCAATTTCCTTATTCTTCTTGTTTATTAAGCTCATTGCTCTGAACAATTTTCCAAATAATGTGTCTTTTTGCTTCTTCAGTTGTGCAATTTCTGGAATTTATTAGCTTTCCTAATTTATTTCGATTTCTTCTGCTTATCCAAAGTCATCTTCTTTTTCTTCTGAAACGGAAGCGTTGTTTGAATTGCTTAATTCATCTAAAATTGCCTTCTATTTATGTAATCTTTCCTTCAATTCCTCAATTTCCTTATTCTTTTTGTTGAATTAACTCATCACTCTGAATAATTTGCCCAGCAATTTATTATTCTGACTTCTGAGCTTTTTTAATCCTTCTCCATCATCTTGTGATGCTGGTGCTGATTCTACTTATTGTTCAGAATTTTCTTTCACTACTTCAACATTTTCTATTTCTTCTTCATTCATCTTGATTTGCTCTCTCAATTCCTCATTTATGGCTTTTTGTTTTGCTAACTTTTGATTAAGTGATTCCACCAAACTATTTTTACTCTTTATATCATGTAAAGCTCTAAATAATTTGGCTAACCATCTATTATTCTAATTCGATTACTTTTTCAATTCTTATTTGAGCTTCTCATTTTCTTCTTATAACTCTTTTATTTCTTAATTATTTTGAACACCTTCTTGTTCATGCTCATTTTTCTGTTAAGATTAGGAGCTTACTTCCGTTTCGTCACTTGAATTTTGCAATAATAATTCATCATTTATTGCTTTCTATTTCAACAACTTCTATGATAACTATTCGATTTCTTTATTCTTTCTCTCAAACTAAATCATTACTTTGAAAAGCTTTCCCAGTCATTTGTACTTTTGTCTAATTAATCTTTAAATTTCTTCATCTTTACTCGAAAGATCAATTCCTCATTATTCCTAAGATTACTCTTTTGGAGTATCTTGTTCTTGGTTCAGGATCACATTATTTTGAAGTTTGTTACAACAAAATTCTCAACTATATCTTATTATTCAACAACCAATTACTTAGACTTAATCAATCTGTTCTTGAGTTCTTCAATCTCTTATTATTATTTTGCTAACTTAATCACAACTCTAAATTATTAAGCCAGCAACTTATGATTTTTGTCTCTTAACTCTCTTAATGAGTCATCATTGAGTGCAAATTCAGAAATTATCGATCTCAATTTAGCAATTCTTTAATCTTATTCATCAATAATCTTCTCCTCTTAATTTAATTTGAACACCAAACTGAATATTTTGGCTAAAGATTTGTTGTTTGAATGCTTAATCTTATTGAACTCTTCTGGATTTATCTCTAACTGTTTTACAACGATCTCTTTTCGTTTCACTTTCAGGTTATGCTTAGAGAGTATTAACTATTTAATTCTATAATTCATCATTTATTGCTCTTTGCTTTTGAAGGCGGTCTGACAAGGATAGAATGACTTTATCTTTTTGACTTAACTTGATCATAATCCTAAACATTTTGGAAGTCAATTTAATATTTCTATTTTTTAATTGCTATTAATCAGCCTCTAAGCGTTAAATTTTTTCCGTTTGCCCAGTTATCTCATTTTGATCAGATTATTTACTTTCAGAAACTATCTCTTCTTCCTTTTGAGGAACTTAATTGAGTAAACTATCTACAACTGCCTTACCTTTTTTATAATCGTTCTTACAACTCTTCATTCAGTTTCTACTTCACATTCAAATCACTGACTGCTCTAAAGAGTTTGCCCCATAGCTTATGAATCTTCTCTCTTTATTATTAAGCATTATCGTTTTGAGATAATTCTTCAATTATAGCTTTTTGTTTTAGTAATCTCGAATTCAATTCATCTATTTGGTTATTTTTTTTGGAAATCAAAAACATAGCTCTGAATAATTTACTCAAAGATTTATCATTTGCAGTTTTCAATTTATTGAATTGTTCAGTATTGATCAGTTCTAAGTTACCATTATCTTCAATTAAATTGTTAGGAGCACTCTGAAGTTCAATTTATTATGGTTCGATCTCAATTGCCAAATTTTCTGAGTTTGAGGATTTTAATTCTTCAATGATAGCTTTTTATTTATTCAATCTATCACTTAAAGATTCAATTTCCTTATTCTTCTTGTTTATTAAGCTCATTGCTCTGAACAATTTTCCAAATAATGTGTCTTTTTGCTTCTTCAGTTGTGCAATTTCTGGAATTTATTAGCTTTCCTAATTTATTTCGATTTCTTCTGCTTATCCAAAGTCATCTTCTTTTTCTTCTGAAACGGAAGCGTTGTTTGAATTGCTTAATTCATCTAAAATTGCCTTCTATTTATGTAATCTTTCCTTCAATTCCTCAATTTCCTTATTCTTTTTGTTGAATTAACTCATCACTCTGAATAATTTGCCCAGCAATTTATTATTCTGACTTCTGAGCTTTTTTAATCCTTCTCCATCATCTTGTGATGCTGGTGCTGATTCTACTTATTGTTCAGAATTTTCTTTCACTACTTCAACATTTTCTATTTCTTCTTCATTCATCTTGATTTGCTCTCTCAATTCCTCATTTATGGCTTTTTGTTTTGCTAACTTTTGATTAAGTGATTCCACCAAACTATTTTTACTCTTTATATCATGTAAAGCTCTAAATAATTTGGCTAACCATCTATTATTCTAATTCGATTACTTTTTCAATTCTTATTTGAGCTTCTCATTTTCTTCTTATAACTCTTTTATTTCTTAATTATTTTGAACACCTTCTTGTTCATGCTCATTTTTCTGTTAAGATTAGGAGCTTACTTCCGTTTCGTCACTTGAATTTTGCAATAATAATTCATCATTTATTGCTTTCTATTTCAACAACTTCTATGATAACTATTCGATTTCTTTATTCTTTCTCTCAAACTAAATCATTACTTTGAAAAGCTTTCCCAGTTATTTGTTCTTTTGTCTAATTAATCTTTAAATTTCTTCATCTTTACTCGAAAGATCAATTCCTTATTATTCCTAAGATTACTCTTTTGGAGTATCTTGTTCTTGGTTCAGGATCACATTATTTTGAAGTTGTTACAACAAATTTTCAACTATATCTTATTATTCAACAACCAATTACTTAGATTTAATCAATCTGTTCTTGAGTTCTTCAATTTCTTATTATTATTTTGCTAACTTAATCACAACTCTAAATTATTAAGCCAGCAACTTATGATTTTTGTCTTTTAACTTTTTTAATGAGTCATCATTGAGTGCAAATTCAGAAATTATCGATTTCAATTTAGCAATTCTTTAATTTTATTCATCAATAATCTTCTCCTTTTAATTTAATTTGAACACCAAACTGAATATTTTGGCTAAAGATTTGTTGTTTGAATGCTTAATCTTATTGAACTCTTCTGGATTTATCTCTAACTGTTTTACAACGATCTCTTTTGTTTCACTTTCAGGTTATGCTTAGAGAGTATTAACTATTTAATTCTATAATTCATCATTTATTGCTCTTTGCTTTTGAAGGCGGTCTGACAAGGATAGAATGACTTTATCTTTTTGACTTAACTTGATCATAATCCTAAACATTTTGGAAGTCAATTTAATATTTCTATTTTTTAATTGCTATTAATCAGCCTCTAAGCGTTAAATTTTTTCCGTTTGCCCAGTTATCTCATTTTGATCAGATTATTTACTTTCAGAAACTATCTCTTCTTCCTTTTGAGGAACTTAATTGAGTAAACTATCTACAACTGCCTTACTTTTTTATAATCGTTCTTACAACTCTTCATTCAGTTTCTACTTCACATTCAAATCACTGACTGCTCTAAAGAGTTTGCCCCATAGCTTATGAATCTTCTCTCTTTATTATTAAGCATTATCGTTTTGAGATAATTCTTCAATTATAGCTTTTTGTTTTAGTAATCTCGAATTCAATTCATCTATTTTGGTTATTTTTTTTGGAAATCAAAAACATAGCTCTGAATAATTTACTCAAAGATTTATCATTTGCAGTTTTCAATTTATTGAATTGTTCAGTATTGATCAGTTCTAAGTTACCATTATCTTCAATTAAATTAGTTAGGAGCACTGCTGAAGTTCAATTTATTATGGTTCGATCTCAATTGCCAAATTTTCTGAGTTTGAGGATGTTAATTCTTCAATGATAGCTTTTTATTTATTCAATCTATCACTTAAAGATTCAATTTCCTTATTCTTCTTGTTTATTAAGCTCATTGCTCTGAACAATTTTCCAAATAATGTGTCTTTTTGCTTCTTCAGTTGTGCAATTTCTGGAATTTATTAGCTTTCCTAATTTATTTCGATTTCTTCTGCTTATCCAAAGTCATCTTCTTTTTCTTCTGAAACGGAAGCGTTGTTTGAATTGCTTAATTCATCTAAAATTGCCTTCTATTTATGTAATCTTTCCTTCAATTCCTCAATTTCCTTATTCTTTTTGTTGAATTAACTCATCACTCTGAATAATTTGCCCAGCAATTTATTATTCTGACTTCTGAGCTTTTTTTAATCCTTCTCCATCATCTTGTGATGCTGGTGCTGATTCTACTTATTGTTCAGAATTTTCTTTCACTACTTCAACATTTTCTATTTCTTCTTCATTCATCTTGATTTGCTCTCTCAATTCCTCATTTATGGCTTTTTGTTTTGCTAACTTTTGATTAAGTGATTCCACCAAACTATTTTTACTCTTTATATCATGTAAAGCTCTAAATAATTTGGCTAACCATCTATTATTCTAATTCGATTACTTTTTCAATTCTTATTTGAGCTTCTCATTTTCTTCTTATAACTCTTTTATTTCTTAATTATTTTGAACACCTTCTTGTTCATGCTCATTTTTCTGTTAAGATTAGGAGCTTACTTCCGTTTCGTCACTTGAATTTTGCAATAATAATTCATCATTTATTGCTTTCTATTTCAACAACTTCTATGATAACTATTCGATTTCTTTATTCTTTCTCTCAAACTAAATCATTACTTTGAAAAGCTTTCCCAGTTATTTGTTCTTTTGTCTAATTAATCTTTAAATTTCTTCATCTTTACTCGAAAGATCAATTCCTTATTATTCCTAAGATTACTCTTTTGGAGTATCTTGTTCTTGGTTCAGGATCACATTATTTTGAAGTTGTTACTACAAATTTTCAACTATATCTTATTATTCAACAACCAATTACTTAGATTTAATCAATCTGTTCTTGAGTTCTTCAATTTCTTATTATTATTTTGCTAACTTAATCACAACTCTAAATTATTAAGCCAGCAACTTATGATTTTTGTCTTTTAACTTTTTTAATGAGTCATCATTGAGTGCAAATTCAGAAATTATCGATTTCAATTTAGCAATTCTTTAATTTTATTCATCAATAATCTTCTCCTTTTAATTTAATTTGAACACCAAACTGAATATTTTGGCTAAAGATTTGTTGTTTGAATGCTTAATCTTATTGAACTCTTCTGGATTTATCTCTAACTGTTTTACAACGATCTCTTTTGTTTCACTTTCAGGTTATGCTTAGAGAGTATTAACTATTTAATTCTATAATTCATCATTTATTGCTCTTTGCTTTTGAAGGCGGTCTGACAAGGATAGAATGACTTTATCTTTTTGACTTAACTTGATCATAATCCTAAACATTTTGGAAGTCAATTTAATATTTCTATTTTTTAATTGCTATTAATCAGCCTCTAAGCGTTAAATTTTTTCCGTTTGCCCAGTTATCTCATTTTGATCAGATTATTTACTTTCAGAAACTATCTCTTCTTCCTTTTGAGGAACTTAATTGAGTAAACTATCTACAACTGCCTTACTTTTTTATAATCGTTCTTACAACTCTTCATTCAGTTTCTACTTCACATTCAAATCACTGACTGCTCTAGCAAGAGTTTGCCGCCATAGCTTATGAATCTTCTCTCTTTATTATTAAGCATTATCGTTTTGAGATAATTCTTCAATTATAGCTTTTTGTTTTAGTAATCTCGAATTCAATTCATCTATTTGGTTATTTTTTTTGGAAATCAAAAACATAGCTCTGAATAATTTACTCAATAGATTTATCATTTGCAGTTTTCAATTTATTGAATTGTTCAGTATTGATCAGTTCTAAGTTACCATTATCTTCAATTAAATTGTTAGGAGCACTCTGAAGTTCAATTTATTATGGTTCGATCTCAATTGCCAAATTTTCTGAGTTTGAGGATGTTAATTCTTCAATGATAGCTTTTTATTTATTCAATCTATCACTTAAAGATTCAATTTCCTTATTCTTCTTGTTTATTAAGCTCATTGCTCTGAACAATTTTCCAAATAATGTGTCTTTTTGCTTCTTCAAGTTGTGCAATTTCTGGAATTTATTAGCTTTCCTAATTTATTTCGATTTCTTCTGCTTATCCAAAGTCATCTTCTTTTTCTTCTGAAACGGAAGCGTTGTTTGAATTGCTTAATTCATCTAAAATTGCCTTCTATTTATGTAATCTTTCCTTCAATTCCTCAATTTCCTTATTCTTTTTGTTGAATTAACTCATCACTCTGAATAATTTGCCCAGCAATTTATTATTCTGACTTCTGAGCTTTTTTAATCCTTCTCCATCATCTTGTGATGCTGGTGCTGATTCTACTTATTGTTCAGAATTTTCTTTCACTACTTCAACATTTTCTATTTCTTCTTCATTCATCTTGATTTGCTCTCTCAATTCCTCATTTATGGCTTTTTGTTTTGCTAACTTTTGATTAAGTGATTCCACCAAACTATTTTTACTCTTTATATCATGTAAAGCTCTAAATAATTTGGCTAACCATCTATTATTCTAATTCGATTACTTTTTCAATTCTTATTTGAGCTTCTCATTTTCTTCTTATAACTCTTTTATTTCTTAATTATTTTGAACACCTTCTTGTTCATGCTCATTTTTCTGTTAAGATTAGGAGCTTACTTCCGTTTCGTCACTTGAATTTTTGCAATAATAATTCATCATTTATTTGCTTTCTATTTCAACAACTTTCTATGATAACTATTCGATTTCTTTATTCTTTCTCTCAAACTAAATCATTACTTTGAAAAGCTTTCCCAGTTATTTGTTCTTTTGTCTAATTAATCTTTAAATTTCTTCATCTTTACTCGAAAGATCAATTCCTTATTATTCCTAAGATTACTCTTTTGGAGTATCTTGTTCTTGGTTCAGGATCACATTATTTTGAAGTTGTTACAACAAATTTTCAACTATATCTTATTATTCAACAACCAATTACTTAGATTTAATCAATCTGTTCTTGAGTTCTTCAATTTCTTATTATTATTTTGCTAACTTAATCACAACTCTAAATTATTAAGCCAGCAACTTATGATTTTTGTCTTTTAACTTTTTTAATGAGTCATCATTGAGTGCAAATTCAGAAATTATCGATTTCAATTTAGCAATTCTTTAATTTTATTCATCAATAATCTTCTCCTTTTAATTTAATTTGAACACCAAACTGAATATTTTGGCTAAAGATTTGTTGTTTGAATGCTTAATCTTATTGAACTCTTCTGGATTTATCTCTAACTGTTTTACAACGATCTCTTTTGTTTCACTTTCAGGTTATGCTTAGAGAGTATTAACTATTTAATTCTATAATTCATCATTTATTGCTCTTTGCTTTTGAAGGCGGTCTGACAAGGATAGAATGACTTTATCTTTTTGACTTAACTTGATCATAATCCTAAACATTTTGGAAGTCAATTTAATATTTCTATTTTTTAATTGCTATTAATCAGCCTCTAAGCGTTAAATTTTTTCCGTTTGCCCAGTTATCTCATTTTGATCAGATTATTTACTTTCAGAAACTATCTCTTCTTCCTTTTGAGGAACTTAATTGAGTAAACTATCTACAACTGCCTTACTTTTTTATAATCGTTCTTACAACTCTTCATTCAGTTTCTACTTCACATTCAAATCACTGACTGCTCTAAAGAGTTTGCCCCATAGCTTATGAATCTTCTCTCTTTATTATTAAGCATTATCGTTTTGAGATAATTCTTCAATTATAGCTTTTTGTTTTAGTAATCTCGAATTCAATTCATCTATTTGGTTATTTTTTTTGGAAATCAAAAACATAGCTCTGAATAATTTACTCAAAGATTTATCATTTGCAGTTTTCAATTTATTGAATTGTTCAGTATTGATCAGTTCTAAGTTACCATTATCTTCAATTAAATTGTTAGGAGCACTCTGAAGTTCAATTTATTATGGTTCGATCTCAATTGCCAAATTTTCTGAGTTTGAGGATGTTAATTCTTCAATGATAGCTTTTTATTTATTCAATCTATCACTTAAAGATTCAATTTCCTTATTCTTCTTGTTTATTAAGCTCATTGCTCTGAACAATTTTCCAAATAATGTGTCTTTTTGCTTCTTCAGTTGTGCAATTTCTGGAATTTATTAGCTTTCCTAATTTATTTCGATTTCTTCTGCTTATCCAAAGTCATCTTCTTTTTCTTCTGAAACGGAAGCGTTGTTTGAATTGCTTAATTCATCTAAAATTGCCTTCTATTTATGTAATCTTTCCTTCAATTCCTCAATTTCCTTATTCTTTTTGTTGAATTAACTCATCACTCTGAATAATTTGCCCAGCGAATTTATTATTCTGACTTCTGAGCTTTTTTAATCCTTCTCCATCATCTTGTGATGCTGGTGCTGATTCTACTTATTGTTCAGAATTTTCTTTCACTACTTCAACATTTTCTATTTCTTCTTCATTCATCTTGATTTGCTCTCTCAATTCCTCATTTATGGCTTTTTGTTTTGCTAACTTTTGATTAAGTGATTCCACCAAACTATTTTTACTCTTTATATCATGTAAAGCTCTAAATAATTTGGCTAACCATCTATTATTCTAATTCGATTACTTTTTCAATTCTTATTTGAGCTTCTCATTTTCTTCTTATAACTCTTTTATTTCTTAATTATTTTGAACACCTTCTTGTTCATGCTCATTTTTCTGTTAAGATTAGGAGCTTACTTCCGTTTCGTCACTTGAATTTTGCAATAATAATTCATCATTTATTGCTTTCTATTTCAACAACTTCTATGATAACTATTCGATTTCTTTATTCTTTCTCTCAAACTAAATCATTACTTTGAAAAGCTTTCCCAGTTATTTGTTCTTTTGTCTAATTAATCTTTAAATTTCTTCATCTTTACTCGAAAGATCAATTCCTTATTATTCCTAAGATTACTCTTTTGGAGTATCTTGTTCTTGGTTCAGGATCACATTATTTTGAAGTTGTTACTACAAATTTTCAACTATATCTTATTATTCAACAACCAATTACTTAGATTTAATCAATCTGTTCTTGAGTTCTTCAATTTCTTATTATTATTTTGCTAACTTAATCACAACTCTAAATTATTAAGCCAGCAACTTATGATTTTTTGTCTTTTAACTTTTTTAATGAGTCATACATTGAGTGCAAATTCAGAAATTATCGATTTCAATTTAGCAATTCTTTAATTTTATTCATCAATAATCTTCTCCTTTTAATTTAATTTGAACACCAAACTGAATATTTTGGCTAAAGATTTGTTGTTTGAATGCTTAATCTTATTGAACTCTTCTGGATTTATCTCTAACTGTTTTACAACGATCTCTTTTGTTTCACTTTCAGGTTATGCTTAGAGAGTATTAACTATTTAATTCTATAATTCATCATTTATTGCTCTTTGCTTTTGAAGGCGGTCTGACAAGGATAGAATGACTTTATCTTTTTGACTTAACTTGATCATAATCCTAAACATTTTGGAAGTCAATTTAATATTTCTATTTTTTAATTGCTATTAATCAGCCTCTAAGCGTTAAATTTTTTCCGTTTGCCCAGTTATCTCATTTTGATCAGATTATTTACTTTCAGAAACTATCTCTTCTTCCTTTTGAGGAACTTAATTGAGTAAACTATCTACAACTGCCTTACTTTTTTATAATCGTTCTTACAACTCTTCATTCAGTTTCTACTTCACATTCAAATCACTGACTGCTCTAAAGAGTTTGCCCCATAGCTTATGAATCTTCTCTCTTTATTATTAAGCATTATCGTTTTGAGATAATTCTTCAATTATAGCTTTTTGTTTTAGTAATCTCGAATTCAATTCATCTATTTGGTTATTTTTTTTGGAAATCAAAAACATAGCTCTGAATAATTTACTCAAAGATTTATCATTTGCAGTTTTCAATTTATTGAATTGTTCAGTATTGATCAGTTTCTAGTTACCATTATCTTCAATTAAATTGTTAGGAGCACTCTGAAGTTCAATTTATTATGGTTCGATCTCAATTGCCAAATTTTCTGAGTTTGAGGATGTTAATTCTTCAATGATAGCTTTTTATTTATTCAATCTATCACTTAAAGATTCAATTTCCTTATTCTTCTTGTTTATTAAGCTCATTGCTCTGAACAATTTTCCAAATAATGTGTCTTTTTGCTTCTTCAGTTGTGCAATTTCTGGAATTTATTAGCTTTCCTAATTTATTTCGATTTCTTCTGCTTATCCAAAGTCATCTTCTTTTTCTTCTGAAACGGAAGCGTTGTTTGAATTGCTTAATTCATCTAAAATTGCCTTCTATTTATGTAATCTTTCCTTCAATTCCTCAATTTCCTTATTCTTTTTGTTGAATTAACTCATCACTCTGAATAATTTGCCCAGCAATTTATTATTCTGACTTCTGAGCTTTTTTAATCCTTCTCCATCATCTTGTGATGCTGGTGCTGATTCTACTTATTGTTCAGAATTTTCTTTCACTACTTCAACATTTTCTATTTCTTCTTCATTCATCTTGATTTGCTCTCTCAATTCCTCATTTATGGCTTTTTGTTTTGCTAACTTTTGATTAAGTGATTCCACCAAACTATTTTTACTCTTTATATCATGTAAAGCTCTAAATAATTTGGCTAACCATCTATTATTCTAATTCGATTACTTTTTCAATTCTTATTTGAGCTTCTCATTTTCTTCTTATAACTCTTTTATTTCTTAATTATTTTGAACACCTTCTTGTTCATGCTCATTTTTCTGTTAAGATTAGGAGCTTACTTCCGTTTCGTCACTTGAATTTTGCAATAATAATTCATCATTTATTGCTTTCTATTTCAACAACTTCTATGATAACTATTCGATTTCTTTATTCTTTCTCTCAAACTAAATCATTACTTTGAAAAGCTTTCCCAGTTATTTGTTCTTTTGTCTAATTAATCTTTAAATTTCTTCATCTTTACTCGAAAGATCAATTCCTTATTATTCCTAAGATTACTCTTTTGGAGTATCTTGTTCTTGGTTCAGGATCACATTATTTTGAAGTTGTTACTACAAATTTTCAACTATATCTTATTATTCAACAACCAATTACTTAGATTTAATCAATCTGTTCTTGAGTTCTTCAATTTCTTATTATTATTTTGCTAACTTAATCACAACTCTAAATTATTAAGCCAGCAACTTATGATTTTTGTCGTTTTAACTTTTTTAATGAGTCATCATTGAGTGCAAATTCAGAAATTATCGATTTCAATTTAGCAATTCTTTAATTTTATTCATCAATAATCTTCTCCTTTTAATTTAATTTGAACACCAAACTGAATATTTTGGCTAAAGATTTGTTGTTTGAATGCTTAATCTTATTGAACTCTTCTGGATTTATCTCTAACTGTTTTACAACGATCTCTTTTGTTTCACTTTCAGGTTATGCTTAGAGAGTATTAACTATTTAATTCTATAATTCATCATTTATTAGCTCTTTGCTGTTTGAAGGCGGTCTGACAAGGATAGAATGACTTTATCTTTTTGACTTAACTTGATCATAATCCTAAACATTTTTGGAAGTCAATTTAATATTTCTATTTTTTAATTGCTATTAATCAGCCTCTAAGCGTTAAATTTTTTCCGTTTGCCCAGTTATCTCATTTTGATCAGATTATTTACTTTCAGAAACTATCTCTTCTTCCTTTTGAGGAACTTAATTGAGTAAACTATCTACAACTGCCTTACTTTTTTATAATCGTTCTTACAACTCTTCATTCAGTTTCTACTTCACATTCAAATCACTGACTGCTCTAAAGAGTTTGCCCCATAGCTTATGAATCTTCTCTCTTTATTATTAAGCATTATCGTTTTGAGATAATTCTTCAATTATAGCTTTTTTGTTTATAGTAATCTCGAATTCAATTCATCTATTTGGTTATTTTTTTTGGAAATCAAAAACATAGCTCTGAATAATTTACTCAAAGATTTATCATTTGCAGTTTTCAATTTATTGAATTGTTCAGTATTGATCAGTTCTAAGTTACCATTATCTTCAATTAAATTGTTAGGAGCACTCTGAAGTTCAATTTATTATGGTTCGATCTCAATTGCCAAATTTTCTGAGTTTGAGGATGTTAATTCTTCAATGATAGCTTTTTATTTATTCAATCTATCACTTAAAGATTCAATTTCCTTATTCTTCTTGTTTATTAAGCTCATTGCTCTGAACAATTTTCCAAATAATGTGTCTTTTTGCTTCTTCAGTTGTGCAATTTCTGGAATTTATTAGCTTTCCTAATTTATTTCGATTTTCTTCTGCTTATCCAAAGTCATCTTCTTTTTCTTCTGAAACGGAAGCGTTGTTTGAATTGCTTAATTCATCTAAAATTGCCTTCTATTTATGTAATTCTTTCCTTCAATTCCTCAATTTCCTTATTCTTTTTGTTGAATTAACTCATCACTCTGAATAATTTGCCCAGCAATTTATTATTCTGACTTCTGAGCTTTTTTAATCCTTCTCCATCATCTTGTTCTTTTATTATTTCTTAATAATTATTTTCATTTTTATTGATTAGTGCATCATTGATTGATTTAAGTTTTGTAAGCCTTTCTGTTAAATTTTGGATTAGTTTAGTTTATTACTTTTATTTTATAGTTATTCTCAAGAGTTTTCCTAACATTTTCTAGTTTTGCATTTATAACTTTTTTTATTAATCAGTTTCTATTGGCTTTGTATCATTTTATTCTACTTATTCTTATTCTACACTTGACAAATTATTATCATCTTTTTTCTAATCTTCTAAAGTTGTTAACAAACCATTAATGATCGCTTATTATTTTTTGATTTTTTATTCATATATTGAATTATTTTGTTTTTACCTTAAAATTTTACATAAGATATAAAAGTAACTTCCAATATGTCTTTTAATTTTATTTTTGAGATGAATATTTTAGATATTGTTTTCTCTTAGAGTGTCATTTAATGTTTTTATTAGATTACAATTTTTATCATCTTTAGTTTAATAAATATTTATTTATGCCAATAGTTCAGAATTTTACTGATCAAATTTTCTGTTTTAGTTTTCTAAATTTTATATTTAGTTCATTAAATTATCATTTTCTTACTTTAGATTATTATTTATTACTTGATCTGATTTTATTTAATCTTCTAAATTTGTTATATTGATTTTTTAATTGTCATATTCTGTTTATAATTTGAGATAGGATTCATTTAGTCTTTGATATTCATCATTTAAATTATTAAATTTATTTAACAAATCATCATCTTGTTATTAAGCACTTTACAGATTGGCTATTTCATTCTCAAGATTGAGATTTATTTAAAGTGGTTTTTCTGCTAACTTTTCTAATAAATTTAGGTTTTCATTCTTTAAATCATTTATCCTTATCTCTTGGTTGCTGATTAATTATTTCATTTGATCTACAGAATGTATTAAACAGTTCTTTTCATTTTCAAGGACTTTTATATTTTCTTTTTGAATTGATACACAAGCCTATAGTGAATTTAAAGTTTCATCATCCATTTTTTTTAATCTTTCCATTTCATCTTTCTCTTCAAATAAAACTTCTAATTTTGCTTTAACAACTAAGGAAAATAGTAATTGAAATACTTGCGTAATTATGAACACAATTATCCCTTTCAATTCTAAGTTATGAATTATTCGTTTTTTGAATTTCAATTTATTATTGCTATGAGTCTATCATTTCTTGATATTCATTTATTTCATCTTAAAGTTCATTTATCTAATTCCTTAAATATTATACTTCACTAGATCTATGAATAATAATATTATAATACAATTATTCTTAGCTTGAAGATATGTCTTTTTATTTTACAGCCTTTATTTCAGAGTTATTTAATCTTTCCTGTTAAAGTTTTCTTTATAGCTTTCTAATTTCATTTACTAATACACTATTTTATAGTTCTAATTTTTTTATTAATTGTTCTTTTTAATCTATTTCTTGCCAAGCTTATCTTAAGTCAGAAGTCACTTAATTATTTTCACTTTTCAAGCATTCGATTTCTTATTACATTTGCTCACCTTTTTCATTCCAAATTTATTAAAGAGTTGACCTATCTGGCTATTTACCTCTTTCTGTTTAGATTTGTCTATCTAAATCGCTTTTGTTGCTGTGAAAGGAAGTTCTTCCAAATCCACTTCCTTCCACCTTTTTTAAGCCTTCTTCAAATTATTTTTTATATTTGTCCCTCTCTTACTATAACTAATCAACTTTTTAAGTTAATTTTTGTGCAAATTCTTTATTCAATTTAGATTCCTTAAAAGATCTCTCGAGTGTTAACTAATGCTCTACATCAAGAAGTGTTTTAACCTTTTAGAGCTGAGTATCTATTTGCTATTTATAGTGAAGGAATTTGCTACTTTAACTCCGATAGGAACAGATGATGAGTTAACTTATTGGATACTTTTCATTGCGAAAAAAAAATAAATAATATTAAAATGGCAGAAAATCAATAGAAAAGCAATATCAAACCTGCAATGCTTAATATGAAAAACTTTCAAATTGCTGTGGGAGCCACATTAATTCTTCAACCTTTAGAAGTTTTACAGACATCAATGATAGCAACTGGTTATTCAAAACAAAATATTAATTTCAAAGGTTTATCTCTAATTGCCTCCTAAATTTATTCTCAAGAAGGAATAAGAGGCTTTTATAGAGGGACTATTGTATCAATTGCAAAGAATACAGTATCATTTTCATTTTTTTTCTCAGGTATTGAGAAATATAGGTAATGAATGAAAATTATAAAGAGCCCACCAGCCCATTATCCTGTCTATCTTTAAAGTCTATTAAATTTAATGATTGCCTCTTCAAGCAAATTAGTGGGCACAGTAGCTTCAACTCCATTGGCTGTAATGAGAACGAAAATGTAAATTGTTGGTAACAATGAATACAGCAAAATTGATAAATGTTTCATGAAAATAGCAAGGGAAGAAGGCTTCTTTGGGTTTTATAGAGTATATACTATTATAAATATTAAGGGGGTCTTCGCTGCAATTTTAAAAGATGTACCTTTTTCTGGAATTTAATATACAATTTATCGGAATTTATTAAATTTGAGTGGTTTATTTACAAAAGGCTAGGATCCAAAAAAAAACTCAGTTTTAGTAGCAATTTGTGGTTCAAGTGCAGCAATGCTTGCAATTATGGTTACATATCCATTTGACAACTTAAGAATAAGATAGTAGGCATAAAACAAGAGTGTAAGTAGTTTAAATATGATAGAGTAATTTACTTCTTTTAGCAAAGACTGTAAAAATGACTGAAGGTCTTTCAGGGTTTTATTAAGGATATTTGCCTAGACTTATTAAAAAATGTATTTAAAGTGGAGTTTTGTGGATGGTGTATGAAAAATTAGCTTTGAAACAGAAAAAAAAAAATATGGAATAATGAATTGAAAAAAATTATAATAATTAATTAGCAATTATATCTCATACTTGAGAATTTTAAAACAACTAATTCTTTAAACTTGTACTTTATTAATCATCAATATTAGAAGACAATGGACAAAATTGTTTTTCAATAATATATATTATTTTAAGTAAAGGTTTTCATCCAAACTTTATTTCACTTTTACATTTCTTAAATTTTACTTTCTAATTAAAAGATATAATACATTTTATTAATTATAAAGATAGTAATCTATTTTTTATTTAATAATGAGCTTATTTTCGTTAAGTCCAAAATCCAAATTGATGAAAATCTCTGTTTTTAGATTACTCCTCGAATTAACGACCCGTCATTATAAAATTTAACTTTAGACCTTTGTATATTAGCTAATAAACTTAGAGCAATATTTCGATTACTTTTAAACCATTTAAGAAACTCCTTGTCATTTTTAAACAGGAATAGATAAAAATTGAATGTCATGAAAAAGTAAATTGTGATAATGAGAGCAATCAAAATTAAAATGAACCTCCTAATTAATCTGATCATTAATTAGAGGATTGCAAATTTTTGTATAAAACTAGATATTAAAAAATTCATTCTATAGGTAATTTAACAATTTTAAATAGTTCATTTAGAATGAGAAGTAATAAAAGGTCTTACAAAGCCTTAGATTCTAATTAGCATGTTGTTCATAATTAATCAGAACTTAAAATTAGCCCAAATGTCCATAGAGTAGAGTTATGGATGGGAAAACATACTATTTGGGGAAGAGGAAAATCTAACTTTAAAAGTGAAGATATTGAGTTGCTAATTTAGGAATCGCTTGCTTCCAAAAGAAAAGAGAGTTATCCTAAACATAGCGATTCCACTCCAAAAGGAGTCATGATTCTTCATCAAAAGGAGATAAACTAGTTTCACCCGATTCTAATTAAAAATTTAATTTTAAAATTTGATTGATTACAAAGAGTAAATAGTTTTAAGCTCCTTAATTATTAATGTAAGCACTTTAGACTGAAATAAAATAATATAACGGTCCAAAAGAGTAAAACATATAACTAGGGTAAATTTGTGATTCTTGTAATTACTAAATTACAGGATTTGAAAAAGCAATGGAATACGGGAACTTATTCCCTCAATGTAATGTGGATATATTAATTTAGGATTATAATAAAAAGCTAATTACATGAACAAAAATGTAAAAGTATTTATTAGTTCTTTAACATTAACATTAAGAATAGAACATCAGTAAGAAATACGAGATGATCTAAATTACTTCAAATGCAATGAAATGTTTTATTTATATTTATATAAATTAAAATAATATGGATTTTGAAACTCAAATCATTATTTGTAGAAATAATGCGAAGAGTGTAGTAGACAAAAGACTAAGAGTCTTTGTTTAGGTTTGGAATCAAGTAAATTGATTTTGAACATTAGATTTTTGATGATGATGAGGAAATAATTGATTTTGAGGCTGATCCTAATTTGGTAAAGTAAATAAATCACTATTACTAATTGCATGAGTATGATTAAGTACATAATTATACAAAGTAGACATAAATAAGTTTTGTTGATAAAATTGAAGATTCCAACATTGAGCATTTGATGGACTAAAAATCTATTGATTATCTGAAATATTTAGGATACGAAAATGATGAATTATCAAAAGAGAGAGTATAAGATTGGTTAACTAAAATTACTCCTTTATTGGGTGAGTGTTATAGATTGAATTGCGTTGAAATTATTGAAATTTTAAAAATAAGTGTTGCAATATTTTTCTATATTGAAGGTTTAACTGAAAAAGAGTTTTAACAATTTGCATTGAAATGGGGAATTCAGTACCCATTACCTCCTCAAAGATAAAGAAAAATTGTTGAGGAAAATAAATTTATTTTTGAGAGACAAGGAAAGAAATGATTTATCATAATATTATTGAATATTGCTATAAAAAAAATTAATGCAGTAAAAAGTTCATCTAAAATCGCTTGATGATGCATGTGAGGATCCGCATCTTCATGAAGCGATAAAATTGTTTTTAACAATGAATAAAGAAAATCACACAAGGGAAGAACTATATTTTATATTGCAAAGAATGGAGGAACTCCCATACTTTAAACAATTTGTAGCAGAAAAATTATAAAAAGGAACGCAAAGGAATGACATACTTGAAGTATTTATTAGGTTTTTCCTCTTAGTTGTGTTCTCGATTGAGAATGGAATATTTTAAAGGAGGAGAAGTGTTATTCTAAGAAAATGACCCTTCAAATGACAAGCTATACATTATTTTTTATGGTGATGTTATGCTGATGAGATTGAAAAAAATGGACTAGCTAATGACATTGTAAAGATAGAACTCAGAAGCTACTCCTTAGATTCCGAATTAATAACAGCAATTTAAAATTTCTACAATTTTACATGCAAAAAGACTGACTCATAAAATAGTTAAACATCATAATCATCATAAAGAATCATGCATAAATCAAGAGGAAAAAAAGAGGTTAGAATAATCTTATGGCGAATGTATGCGCATTTTAGGAGAAGGAAACGGTTTCGGTGAAAAAGCTTTGGCAGAAAATATCCCAAGAACTCTTACTGTTGCTTGCTATAGCTTAGAATCATTCATTGTAGTGTTGAAAAAAGATGACTTTTTGACATATCAAATGACATTCGAAAAAACAAAAAAAGAAAAGCAATAATTGATGTTTAATATATTTAAGAGTAATTATCTCTTGGAATAATTTAGATGTTAATAATGAATATTCATCATAGAGATTAGAAAGTATGATTTACAGTTGCTAAACAATTTAATATGAAAGAGCAACATAGCTAACATCAGAAGACGAAAGTGGTGATTCCTTTTACATAATTATATCAGGTGACGTAACTGTTTATAAAAGAGTTGATAATAAAAACATTCCATTATGCATTGTTTCATAAGGACACTTATTAGGAGAGGAAATTGTAATTAATAAAACTGCCAATTATGAATTTACCTCAGTGGTCACATCTTTATAAGCCCAGGTCATTGTCATAGATTCATAAGAATTTATTCACAAATTTCCAGAAGAGTGTCGAATTCAATTAGAACATGATTATAAATAAAAAAGTCGTAATAGGTAGAATTTAGTTAAACTCCTTTGTTAAAAGAAAAAGATAGATACAATAACGAATGGAGTTCAAAAAGATTAGATTTTAAAGCTAGCAGAAATAGATAATTATTTTCTGAGCAATCGAACTAGTTTCAATAGTGCTAAGAAAACAGATTTAAAATTAAATTCAAATTTTCTAATGGTTTATTCTAATCCCAGTGTTCAAAATTATTGTATTCAATCTATTGTAGAGAAAGAAAAAGTTTTTTCCTCCATGCAATCAAACTTGAATCCAATTATTAACAATAACAGTGAACCAAATGAATTTAATTTAGGCAATCTATCAAAGGATTATCTTAAGAGAAGAAAATTTTTATTTTAATCTAAGTTGAATTAAAAACTCCCTTTACAAAACTTTTTGAAGCCTAGTTCTAGAGTACTTCCTATGTCCATAAAGCGTGATGTAATTAGAAATTATAAATCAAATAACAAAAGAATCAATTTCCATTCTAGTGTGAATATTATTACTTATGCTAGTCCAGTCGCATAAATAAAATCTAATTCAAAATATATACAATACGAATGTAGAGAAAGTAGCACTAATATATACACATAATTTGATGATAAATAGTCTATTTGATTATAATTTGATCTGTAGTATATTAGATAAAATATTATAAAAATAATTTCTTTTTGAGAATAAACTTTCTTATTTAAATTACTATTCTATTTACTCTAATATGCCTAGTCCTTTTCAAAAAAAACAATATGACTAATATTTTTATACTTATTAAAATAAAATTTATTATTGCAATGAGTGAAGATGAAGAATGGTTGAATGTAGGCAAGTCATTTGTCTAAAATTAACTAAAATAATAAGAGAATATTGTAGAAAATAACATTATTGAAAATTAAAAGGAGAAAAAGAAAAAAGATAAAAAAAAGGAAAAATTATCTTAAGCTTAATAACAGATTGCGATAAAGTTTACAGAAGAAGAGATTGAAGCCTATTATGATTCAAAATTGGAAAATTGTAATTAAGTATTTTCATATTGATTTTTTCTGTAGAATATAAAATAGACACTTCAAAATCATTTATTTATAAGCATGAAATGGGAGTTGGCTTATTATCTGTTTAAGTACTTCCAATAGGTAATAATTAAATTTTAGCTTATGGTTTTCTGGAGTAAGACATTCCTCACTATGTCAGAACAAATCAGTACTCAAATTTTATTATTTCTAGATAAAGAATATTGGGGATGAAAAATCAAAAAAAAGTGAATTCGATTCTTGATAGTGTCACAAGAACAAGAGAAAAATAAACATTTGAATATGCTCGATATACTGAGACTGCATACATTTAACAAGAAAAATCCTATGTGATATAACCTCAATCTAAGCTTTGCAATGAGGACTTTGTACCTTTTAATAATTAATTGATTGAAGTTGATCCTATCTCCAAAGATTAAAAGCTCTAAGAGCGAAATTTAGAATTATAAAACTAACTTCAGACAAATGTGAATGATTTAGATATTTGGAAAGAATTTTTATTAATTTAAGAAAAAATTGCAGAATTATAAGGCTATAATGAACCTTTATTGTTGGCAAATCGAAGATTATCGATTTTACAAAAATTGGAGCAAGTATCAGAAGTGCTCGCCGATCATCCATGGGTATTAGCTTATAAAATCTCTCTAATGTAAAATTTAGAGCTAAGAAATGATGAATTACATAAAGAAATAGATAATTGTTGGTCTGAGTTATTTTCAAAATATGTTCATATACAACCAATATGGATTTTATTTCTTGACCATAAACTCAAAACAGAAATATTTAGTGCCACAATGTTAAGAATTGAAGCTAATAAACATATAGCTAATTTATAAAAGCTGATTAATGAAACTACAAGGGCACAACTCGTTTAACTATTCAAAAGAATTTATATCGAATTAATATAATAAATAGCTTTTTATGAAAGTGAAATGGGTTTTAAAGAAAGATCTGTTGGAATTCTTTAAGCATTATGTGAAATGAATTTATTTGCTCCTAAACATTTACAAAGGACCTATGATTTAGAAGAAAAAGTTAAAGAATTTAGAAATTATTGGGATATGAATGTGAGAACTGGAGAATAAAATGAATATGGGTGGATCGACACACCTGAATTAAAGGATGATTTTATTGGGTATTTTGATTTGAGTCAATAAATATAAGAGCAAGAGGATTAAATCTAATAATTCCTTTCCTTTTAATAGTTAAAAAGATGGAGACCAGCAAATTAACGTTTTGATATAGAATGGATTGAGTAAAATGTTGATGCAGCAGTAATTTATGAAGATATTGAACCATACCTTTACATTTTCAATGATTAAGAATCTAAACTTAATCTTGTTAGTATTTTATTACAATAAATTGGGTATCCTCCAATTGATTCATATATTTTACCTTAAATAAATTAATTTCATAGTGCTGATATGTGTTATAATAAAATTAGCTTTGATTATCACTAGAATGAATTTTTCATTAAATATCAAAGCATCTTTTAATGTAAATTTAAAAATAACTTATCATAATTTGTATATGTAAAACGATTACTGGAAAAAGTTTACTAACAGATTAATAATTAGTTTTTATTGGTGTATCTATTTATGCTTTATGGCATTTTATATTTAAACAATGATATAATTGCACCAAATTAGGTATTATAGTAAGAATTAAAATCTGGATTAAAGCAGATCAAAAATATATTAAAAGATTAATAAAATAATTTAGTTCTTTGGATTCTTTACTAAGAAATAGAATCACTTAAAAAATAATAGTTTCAAGTTCAGCTCATCTCTTAAATAAAGCTATTTGCTAAATCTAAGAAATAAAAGTTAATGATCCTCTATTTTTAATTTATCCATTAGAATTCATATGAAACTTCACTTAATATAATAAAAGTAACATTTATATTTTAATTATTTTAGGAAGCACTAACGGCTTATGGAGAAGAGACAATTATTAGTGAGAGCACTTTAGTTTTAAAATTAAGAAATCTGTATAGGCAGTCAAGAAATAAGTGGTAAAATATTGAATATCTTTTCCAATATAAGAAGGAGATTTAGCCATTTTCATTGTCTAAACGATCGATATTATTAATTTTTCTCTTGTTTTTATAATAAAATGCCATAAATGAAACTTTATAAAATTTGATGCAAGAATCAAAGTAATTAAAAAGTGTTCGTTTCACAGATCAATAATAAAGGAAAAAGATTTTAATTAAGTATAAGAATGAAATTTCATTAATTTTTTTAAATCTTTTAAGATTTTCTTAGGAAAAGGAAGAGATATGTAAAGTAGCATTAAAATTGGATTAAGATTAAATAATTTTTTTTATTACCTACATTCATTATTTAACCAAGAAATTTTTATATTTTTAAAGACTAGTTGAGTTACAAGATATAATTTAATTGTAATCGCCCTAAATATGTTGGATAGCTTATGTACTTAGTCAAGATCCAAATAAATCATGGTTCTTGGTAGAGTATTTAAAGAATCAAACAGAGAAGGGATTAGCATAGATATATTGTGAAAGCAACGATTAAGAAAGTATATTCTAAAATAATAAATAGATTTTGAAGGCACAGTAAATTTAAAGTATAATTATATTTTGGAATTGATGTTTATGGATTTATAAAAGAAACTAAATCCAAACGTAAAACAAATGTATAAGAGTCTAAAAAGAAATCCATACTCAATAGTATAGAATAATAATTAATTTAGTGTATGTATGCAAAAGTAATTGAAGAGCTTAAAGAGAGAAATGAATCATTAAATCTACTTCAAGATTTGTAAGAAAAAGAGTTAAAGTGCTTTTGATCAACATTAATAAATCAATCTGATATCATTAATTAAGTTAATACATATTTTTCTTTCATATAATATTTAAAAAGAAGAGATTTAATATTCTTTTATATTTTTAAAGTATCTTAATCAAAGAAAGATATTATCAATTATTGAATTTCTCTCTCTAAGAATTTAAACTCTTCATGGAGTGAGGAGTGATCTGTCAATTAGAATAGGACTCTTAAATTATTGTGATTACCATCTCTCTAAATAGTCGACTTATCAACATATTTTCAGGATATTCTTTAATACTCTGTTTTATGATTAGAAGTTTACTTTTTATATATTCTATCTAAGAACATCAATTCCTTTGAGATAGAAGAGATTTTTCAATTTTCATTATGTATGATTGGATTATTGCTGAATAAAATTAAATACAAACAGAATTACTGAGATTTGTAATAATAATGACAGATTTTATCCTGTTATAATTGATGTATTTTATTTAGAACTTCCTTATTTTATTAAATTCTTTTTTACTTCACATTTTCAATTTATTTAATAAGTTTATCCTCTTGAGAATCAAAATTTAGTTATTATTTGTTTTGGTTGATTTTAACCGAAAATTCCGATTAATTATAAATTATTATTCTTTTTTAATCTATTGATTACTTATGTAGAATTGTATTCGAATTAAAGAAAGGGTACAAGGTTGAATAATTATTTTTCAAATGATAAGAAATTAAATTAGGTGAATGTTTTAATTTAGAAAAATGGTATATATTTAAATTAAGAGATGTTATTCATTGATTTGGTTCTTGATGGGTCTTAACATCTTTAATCGCCAAATTTGATCTACAAACAGGACATTCTTTTTTATTTTTCTAAAGCCACTCTCTTATACAAAGAGAATGAAAATTATGACTAAATTAATGAGTATTGAATACTGGCAATGGGTTTATCTGACTTCTTAATTATTGTTTAAGTTGTCTAAACAAATGGCACAACTATCTTAATTATTACAATCTTATAAAGGAATTGGAGTGAGTAAATCATAAAGATTCTCATAATCTTGTTATTGAGTGATCTGATTTTATTGCTAACCTTCTAATCTAGCCATTCTTAACCTTGCTTACATTCTTAGCATTTTTCTCTTTCTAACGCTTTTGCATACAAAAAACAATATAATAATTATAATCACTGCTACTGAGATGACAACGACAATAATAATTATTACAATTATAGAAAAGGTATTTTCGGACTTATCATATTTTGAGAGTTCTATCGTTAAAGTGCTAACAATTGTATCCAAGGGACTATTTATAGGTCTTGCTACAAAAACCAGCTAAATATTGTCGTTGGAAGAACTAAGACTACGATAGATAAGCTCTTATGGCTAAGTGTCATATATTTTGTATTGTTATATATAGCTCTCTTCTTTACTCAATTGATATTAGCTTGGAATGATTATCGCATTGGTTAGTTGCAATATTATTTCAATCCCTTAGTAGCTGTTAGTCTATTTTTGAGTTTATAATTTACACTTAGCTTCAATTCAATGTCCATTTAATCGTAATTATCTATGTTCAGATAGAAGAATTAAGTCTCATCTCCGTAAAAGTATATGTAATTTTTATCCTCTAGAATTTCCAACGCCTGTTAATGACAATCAGATCCTACATACCCAGCTATACATTCGCATCCATCGTCCTTTTATAGAACTGATATTTACATAGCACTCTCCTAAATTCGAGCAACTGTTGTCACAATACTCATCTTTGCTTCCCCATATGGTTATATTATAATTTCCCCTAGAGCTATTAGAATGTGCTGTGATGTAAATAATTTTGCCATTGGGTTCGATTTTAAGGAATCTGGTTCTTCTCTTTTCATAAAAACTTATTCATTATCTATCTATTGTAATACCTTATGTAGTCACCCTTAGAGGAGTTTAAAATTGGAATTTAATTAAGATCATAAATAAGTAAAAAAGACCAATCGTCTTAAAACAAAGTAACTTAGACATAATAATAAGGACTGGTTAAATTTTTGATCCTATAGATATTATCACCAGAGATTCTATCAATCAACGTCCAATAATAATCTTTATCAAATTCTACATCCTTTTATTGTTAAGTTAACACAAGAAAAAAGAATAGTATTAGCATTTATAATTATTGTTAATTAAAATATTGGAACTCAAACAGAAATTTTAAGCCTAATTAAAATGAATCATTTTTATAAGAAACCTAATTAATAATATAGCATTTGATTGAAAAATATCAGTTTAAAGATAATTCATTTCAAAACAATGGTAATTAACTCAGAAGACACTATTTATTTTATCATAAATTTATAAATTATAATATTAATTCAGGTTAGAGTATATAATTATGTTTTTATCAAAACTGATAATCTCTATATTTATACATAATAAAACAAAAGTTCATGATATAGCTAGGTTTTCCAATGTGTCAGACCATAATTTTTGATATTAATGGATAGATGTCGTCATCAGTTGTGCAAATTTTTCAAGATGATCTTTAAATTGAGTGGAGGTATATTTAATTACGGACTCAATTGCTTCATAAGCCCTCAAATTAATCTAGCCAAATTAGTTTTTAAGGACTTATAAATGAGAATTATCCTAAGATATTTATAGTATTTTTTACAGTTTTACACATGCATTAGAATGCGATTTATGGAGTTGATTTAATTTATTCTAATTTAAAACTATCAAGATAACTTTCATCTAGATCCCATTTAACAACCTCGCCTTATTAATATAATTTTTCTTTTTTTGCTTTTAGTTTATTTGAGAAGTCAAACACTTGGTTATAATGTTTTTCCCTTTAGTTCAAAATATCCTTCAATGGTGCGATTTGATGAAACTAAAACCTTTACTATGCATATATTGTTTCATTCAAAATTTTGATGTTATCGGTTTGTATTTTAGACAATTATTCAAAAAGGTGACTTGCAATGATATAGCAATCTTTCAACCTTGCGTTTTAGGCTTTTGACTCTTTAAATAATTCTTTATATACATCTGATAATTAGAACATGGTCTGATTTTGCTATTGCATGTTTTTCATCAATTATTTAACTAGTTTATATGCTTTTTTTTACAATGGCGAAACATTGTTTAAGAAGTAATCAGATTATTTTATAAAACAAGCAATTTACTTATTAATTCTGATACCGAAATCTCCACTTAAAGTTGTAAAAGGAATTACCTAATTAGGTTGAAATGAATCAAGGGATAAAAAGTCTTAAATAACAGGAAGACTTCTAATTTCTTGATCTAATAAAACAAAATTCAAGAACATTTGCAAATGTCTTAACTACTTGATGTAGGTAAACTCAACAGGTGATTTTCGTTGATTCGGGATATTTGGAACATTGTAATGTTTATTAAGCATATTCTTGAGGGCTATAAATTCTTCATATGTCCTTCTTACAACCCAATTGATTGGTTTAGTTTCAATTTTGAAATAGACATATGTGCTCATGAAAATCCCTTTTTACACTTTCTCATAACCAACAACTGTAGAGGTCAAATTTTCTGAATTAGATATAGCGTTTGGAATGGTCCTATTACATTTAAGTACTTAAAAGTAATCGTTCTATTGATCTTAGAATTTCTTAATGACTTCTACTAATTCATCATAATCCCATTCTTCCAAGTCGTGACGTTGGTCAATGAATTTTTAGAAGTTGTCTATGTTAAATCCTTTATCAATGATTTCTTTGACTAGTAAATTTTGTTTTTATTCCAAAGACATTATTTAATGTTAAATTATTTTGTATTTTTAATATGATTTCTCATTAGATTTTCTTTCTCTCCTCCAACAACTTGGCATTTCTAATTCTAGAGAAGAATTTAAGGACCTCATCAACTAAAACAACAGGTGCAGAAACTCCAATGATTAAAATCCTAAAAATAATAATCTAAAAAATGTACCAATCTTAAAGGGATAATGGCACAGTGTTAAAGATGTTCTCAAATAATGGAACATAGCAGATCATGCAATGGAGAGTCATTGATCCAAATATAGCCAATATCAAATATGGGTTGGCAAAAACTCCTACTTTCAACAATGATCCATCCTAGAAAGAGTTTAATACAATAAATATACTTCAGATAAGGCATTCAAGGCATTGAACATTTCTATAACAACAAGGACAGAAAGACTTAGAGTTGATGCCTTTTACTTACCCCAAGAGAAATACAAGCAGGGATCCTTAGAGAAATCATATTTGTCAAAGTTGGCAACCTTGAATCCTTCCCAATGATGGCATTCAGCCCAATTTCTCAATTGATGGAATGTGACAACTGGATGTCCATCTCCAGCCCATTCATATCCCAAATAATAGTATATGAAAACGAAGACTGTAGCCAAACCAACATAAGTTCCAACAACACAGTATCTAACAAATACGTATTCAGTGATAATTGGTTCATCGTGTTTTCTTGGTGGTTTTTACATGACATCAGGATCAGGTGGGTTGAATGACAAAGCAGTAGCAGGGAGTCCATCAGTGACTAAATTGACCCATAATAATTAGATTGAATTGAATCCATCAGGAATACCTAAGGCTGAAGATGTGAAAATAGAGACAACTTCTCCGATGTTTGATGAAATCATGTATCTAATAAATCCTTTCATATTTTGATAGATAGCTCTTCCTTCTTCAACAGCTCTTACGATGGTGGCAAAGTTATCATCTGCCAAAATCATATCTGATGCTTCTTTAGCGACTTCAGTACCAGAGATACCCATAGCAATACCAATACTAGCTTATTTTAAGGCAGGTGCATCATTGACACCATCACCAGTCATAGCAGCAATTTGATTCAATTAACCAGTTAATAATTTGACTAATTCTCTTTTGTGTGATGGATCTGTTCTTGAGAAAACTAATCCACTTGGTCTTCCAATGACTTATTCAAGCACCTTCTTTTGTTTTTCTTCTCCCATAGTTGAAAATTCCATTCCTGTAAATGAATGAGTTGGGAATTGGGATTAATTGTGGAGGATACCAATTTACATAGCAATAGATTATGCTGTTTCTTTGATATCACCAGTAATCATGATGACTGAAATACCAGCTTCTCTGCATTTTTCAATGGATCTCTTGACTTCTGGTCTTGGTGGATCTTATAAGGCAACAACACCAATAATAATTGGCTTGCTTTCCAAATCCTTGTAGTTGTTTGTATCAACCAATAAATTATGTGCTGGATGTTTAGGTCCATCATAATCACTCAATTAACCACATTCTTCTTATACACAGATGGCCAATGTTCTTAATCCCTTTTCTGCTAGATTCTTGACTATTGTTAAGAGTTAATTCTTGTCTTAAGCTTTCAATGGAACAGCTACTCCGTCTGAGTTTAGAATCATGGTAGATTTCTCTAACAAATAATCTGGTGCTCCTTTGATGAACAAGACATTTCCTTTTTCATTTTATGAACTAGCCAAAACAGACATGCTCTTTCTGTCTCTTGTGAATTCTAAGGTAGCTCTCTTTGCGAATTCATTAACAATCTTATCATTATATTATTATGGAGCATCTAAGATTGGTCTTCCATTAAAAGATTTATCATATTTTCCAATCTTTTCAACTAACACTTTCAATGCAGCTTCAGTTGGCAATCCACTTCTTTAGACTCTTCCTTTATCCATATATAATTTGGATTCATTGCATAATGCCATAGATTAGCATAATCTCTTTAAATTTCCAGATAAATCATTTCCTTTGAGCAATTTAGATTCCAATCCATCAATCTTACCTTCAGGATGATAAGATGTTCCTTCAACTGGGAAGACTTGTAATGAAGATGCCTCTTAGCCTGTTAAAAGAACTAATTCCTTGACACACATTTCATTGGTTGTCAAAGTACCAGTTTTATCTGAACAAATGATGGTTGTGCATCCCAATGTCTAGACCTTTGGTAATTTACGAACGATGGCTTTTTATTTGGCCATTCTTCTAGCTCCCAAAGCCAAACAAGTAGTGATGACAGCTGGTAATCCTTCTGGGATAGCAGCAACTGCCAATGCAACAGCCACCTTGAAATAATACAATGCTCCCATAATAGTTCCTCCGTAGGCAGGATCAGAGAAGTTACCAATGTTCATAACCCAACAGATGATACAAATGTATGTGACATATTTAGCTAATTTGTCTCCGAATTCATCTAATCTTTTTGATAATGGATCATCATCTTCTGATTTCTCCTTTGCAGCATCTTAGACTTCCTTCTAAATCTTTCCGATTTCTGTTCTCATTCCAGTGTTACACACAACACCTATGGCTGTTCCATTTGACACTAATGTTCCTGAGAATAAGAAATTGATCTTGTCTTAAACAGCAGCCTTATCTTTTTAAACTGAATCAGTAACCTTGTTCACTGGGTTTACTTCTCCTGTTAGAATTGACTTTAATATAATTTAAAATAGATACTTAATCTGTTTTCAAGGTGATTGTTTTTAATTCAACCATTCTGAGATCGGCTGGAATTCTGTCACCTTGTTTAATCTCAACTATATCTCCAATCACTAAATCTTTAGCTTCAATTTAAGTCCACTCTCCATCTCTTAATACCATGGCATGAGGAGATTGTAAATCTTTCAATGCCTAATTTATTAATCATCGTTTTTACTTCAATTGCTCTTTCAGCATCTAAATCCTACCATATACCTACTGCTGCATTTAAGATCAAAATTGTAAATATGACACATGGCTCAACCCATGGAGGCACTGCATGTGAATCTTCATGATCTTCGAATTATGAAATCACAAAAGAGATCACAGCAGCCAATAGCAATATTCTAACCAAATTGTCTTCGAATTGCTCCTTGATCTTCTCCCAAATACTCTCCTTCTCCTCCTTCTCTAATTCATTTGGACCATATTTTGTTAATCTTGCTTCAGCCTCAACTTTCGTCAAACCCCTGCAATTACAAATTTATATACTTCTAGAGATTTGTTTGGACAGCACCAACGACCTTTTCAAGGGGATATGCATGAAATGGCTAATTCAAGTCAATTTCTGCCATATTAAATAAATAATAATAAGATAGATTTTCACATTGTTTGCTAAATACTTGGATTTTATCAATATTTAATTAAATCACTTGCTAAATTAAATGTAATTATAACACAATTCAACTTTATTAAAATAATCAAATTTGTTATAATTAATTGAGTAAATTCAGCTCTGTAGATCATTACTTATAATTTCATTTGAATCTCCCTTCGGACTAGCCAAATCAATAAACTTAAAGAATCTTATTGCAGATAGTGGTTCTTTTTGATAAAATTTCATTGGAGATCTAGTTAGAGATTAGACTTCGCTCATTAAAGAACATCTTTTCGTCTGCGGAATTGTAATAGTATTCTATTCATCTTCCTTCATCTCACTATTGACCTGATACTCCTCAATATCGTATCTAGACGTCCATTCTTCACACTGTAAATTCAGATTTCCATTTTGACTAAACTTTACATTTGTTATAAATGTGGACAAAGCCTAAGTGCTATGCTCATTGATCTAATCAAAAAATGGATGACAAAGTGCTTGTCTGGCACTAATTCTCTACTTTGAATTTTTATTTAATAGTTATCCTAATAAATTCTAGAATAATAAATAAATTAATTACAAGAGAAAGATCTGTTATATAAACATGATCAAATGGAAGATCCAAATCAATGTAGCATTTTTTATTTGCTCTTAAGACATCATCAAAGGTTTTTCCTGCAAAAATGCTTTTTCCAGTTAACAATTTATATAGAATACAACCACTACTAAATATATCTACTTTTGTTGTATATTTATTTTCATAATTTAAGTTAAGAACCTCAGGAGCAACATATCCTGGAGTGCCGCATTTAGGGAACAGAAATCTAATATTCATTCACTTAATAAGCATACTTATCAAGGGTTTCCAGAGTAGCCAATCCAAAATCAACCAAAACTAAGGAAGAATAATCGTTTTTTTTGGCAAACATCAGATTGTCTGGTTTGAGGTCTCTATGAATGATCTTGCATTATATAATATTTGAAATACGTTGTTTTCATGCAGTAAAACTAAACTTGTTAATAATTTGTACATTAATACTCTGATGGTTTACATAGGCAGCCTATGATCTGGGAGATTCTATTTATAAAATCAATATTACTTTGGCTTTTTCTATTTCTTCGCTCAGAGTTGTTCCCTCTAGATAGTCTGTCACCAAATAGAAAGTGTGATCACCTTCAAATATCTCCTTTAAGGTGAGAAAGTTCTAAGAATAAGGAGATAAGATTTTAAGGATCTGCACTTCCATTTTATAAGCAGCCTAATTGATAAAAATGTTAGAATTACTAAACCAGAGCCTTTTTCAGTTTTATTTAAAAATGATTTCTCTATGGCTTTGATCGCATAAATATTTTAATTCAAAATGTTTTAAGCACTATAAACCTGAAATTAAAATGCATATTACTTTAGCTGAACTGCCTTTCCCAATTTACAAAATTGGAAGATAGAGATCGCCAATGCCTTCATAAGTCACTGATTGACCAAGAAGTTCTTTGAATCTGACAAATATAAGATTAAAATATTGAAGTTACTTCATCAAATCATCATGATTAGCATAGAGAGTCTTAAATGAATTTTTGTATGGAAAAACAAATGATTAGATAATTACATTATTTTCCTACTTTTTCAAGTCCCAATTCAATTTGATATTGAGATCAAAACTTATTTTGTACTTTGGCGATTGTGTATCGCATGTCTAATCAAATAATTTTTGAGAATTACATTGCCCATAATAAAGCAATCCTCAAAAACACTCACATAATATTGTTTATCCCGAAAGAAGTGTTTACGAGTTCCCAGAAATTAAAATTTTGCATCGGTATATGCAATATACTCCATCTTATAATACAAATAATTAATTTAACAAAAATGATTTATAATATTACATTAAAAAATAAATAAGTTTTAATTCTTCATTCAATTTGTCTTTTTTCAACTCTAAATGCAGTAATCTTTTGATCCAAGGCAGTGCTCTTCACCTTTAGAGGTTATTAGGGCTGGGGTGCTTATTTTACGCAATTATTGGATTATTTGAACGGAGATTCGATGTCATAGGATTTAGTAGTGAATTTCGAACTAGAGAAACAAGTCGATTCTGAAATCACACTAAATCTAGTTAATTCATAAGCACTGGATCTGTTTTTAATAGGAGTCAACTCTAATGGATGTGAAATATTTTTATTCGTAAGCATTTTAATTACCCACTCAGAATTCAGGACTTACTAAATATTGATTCGTTTTGAATGAGCAAGCATTTAGAGTAACAATTATTTGCACTCACTTGATAAGTTATCATTCAATTTTATCAAATGCTTATTACATATCTTCTCATGCAATTCTTCTTTGTTCTTGGCTTTGAATAGCAATTCTCCATGCAGCATGTACTAATATTATCCTAAGAATTCTTACATGTAATAATATTCCGAGTGCCCACACATCAACTCCTTTGTCGTGCTTCTACTTTTTGACCACTTCAGGAGGCATGTATTCAGTAGTCCCACATATACAAGGTTTGGCTTTGCCTCCATTTGGCAAATATATTGACCAATTGAAATCACATAACTTTACTGTGTTATTCTATAACAACACATTGTCTGACTTGATATCTCTGTGCACTATGTCTTTCTCGTGCAAATACTGTATGGCTTGGGCTATCTAATAAAAATATGAAAAGGCTTCATCTTCACTAAAGACTTTTTTCTTTTTAATCATCTCATACAAAGTTCCATTCTAACAGTATTCCAACACAATGTAAACATTTTCCTTATCCTCAAACGTTTCTATAAACTCTACAATGTTCTTGTGTTTACAACATTAGAGGTAATTGATTTCATTATCGATGTGTTATTTTGCATTGTATTAATTTATGTAACTTTTAGAGATCTAAGTTCGATAAGGATATAAATACTATTTTTATAGCACATTTCTTGTTATTTGCTCTATTTATGGCTAACTTCACTTTTCCATAGGTTCCTTATCCCAAATCGGTAGAAAGTAATTCATATTAATCTTTCAATAATTTTCTTGGCACACTTGGTATTGCTTGGTGACATTTTGGGGGTAAACTAAAGAAGGGATATTAAATCATCTATTTTATCAAGAATAAATAAAAAATAATTTTCTTAAATGCTAAAATTACTATATTAATAAATATATATATATAGAGTAATTATTAATTGCTAATGTTATGATTTTTTCATATTATTATTTAAGTTCCTTAATAAACTTGATTATCTTATCATCTCTATATTCATATATGCATTCTCCATAATTCACACTCAACTATCCTCCAAATTTAATTATCTTCTTTTAATCAGGAAATTAACATTTTATGCGCTTATATTTACTATAATAACCTTATTAGGTTGCCCTATGAGAATGAACCACTTTTCATAAGCACTTAATTAATTAAAAAGGTAACGTGATAAAGGAATTATAAATAAATACAGCTATTTCTACAAAATCATTTAAAATTACCATATACTTAGCTTATAAATACCTCAATCCTAAACTTTTAAATAAGATTAAATAAAGAAAATAACACCGAAATCTTTTTTTTATTTTAATCCAGATTTCTTTATTAAATTACCATTATAAAGATGAAATTGAGTATTTATACTATTCACTTTTTTACTAAAATTTAAATATAGTATTTTAAGCAATTTGGAACTAAGAAGTTGTCATATTAAATAATAATTTTAATTAAGTTAAGTCTTTTGTTTTGATTTAATGCTTTAAATTATATTAGTTAATTGTTAATCGAATAATTTAAGATCTATTCAAATAACATAATTATTATATAATATTCTCTTTAGAAAGTTAGGTTGCCAAATATATTTCAAGCAAAAAGATCAAATACTTATATTAATTCTAGCTACTCACTAATAAAACCATTTATTTTAAAGGCCAATAGTGTATTGCTCTATTCACAAATTTGCAACTCAATGCTTAGTCAGCTATTTTATTTATTTAAATTTTTTTGAGCAAAAGTTAAGGATATAAAACTATTCGCACCATCTTCAAGAACTATATACTATTTATCAAAGAAACCAGGGAAAAATCTAATAAATTTAATCCCAAGAGTTTCTTCTAAGAAATTGATCCATAATATAATTATTCTCGTTTGTTTTAGTTTGAAATATTAATAAATATTTGTTTTTGGAAATGAATAAAAGTATTAATATAAATAATATAGAGTGACCAAAGCTGTTAAATAATAATGAAAAAAACTCTATTTTAACCTAAAATCTATAATTTCTTTTCTATTGAATAATTTATGAAATACTTTCGTCAGAATTGGCTTCACATGCAGCCTTTGCAACTTTTTGATAAAATAGTATTTGTATAGTTTTTATATATGGAATAGTATCAAATAATTTAAATTTGATAAATTTAATAAATTTTATGTCATGAACAAGAATTGTTTTTAAATAATTAAATAATTAGTTAAGTAGTATAGTCATTTCAAAATTTATATTTTATATAGTATTCTTACAATGATTTTCTACATATGGATTATTCCTTTTTACTAATTAATTCACATAAATTTGATGTCATCTGACATTAAATTAAATAAATAATACAATGAGTTATTCTATAATGTAAATTCTGAGTTTGTTCTAAGAGAATGAAGATCATGATATTCACAATATTGGTCGTTTGAGTGATTCAGAACCTATAACTCCTGCTTTTAAAGATGAAAAAGAACAGCTGGTTAGATAAATTAATGAATTTCGGCAATAAAACTAAATTCTTCAAAATGAATGTCAAAAGTAAATTATGAATTTAAGTGAAAAACTATGTATAATTTCACATTATTCAAGCTCGCTCACAAATTTTGTAGAGTGAAATAGAGTAATATAAAGAGTAAATAAGAGGTGAGTTAAATTAAAGCTAAATTCTGACAAAGTAATTCCTTTAAAAGCATGAGTCTTGTTTCAATTTGAAATAAAGAATATTATAATAAAAGAATTATCATAAGTTACATTATGAAAATCCTGGAAAAAGAATAACTACTTGTCCTAGTGAAACATCAACAGTGTAGAGCTCATCTTTTGTGATACCATTATCACCATAGCTCAAAAAGCTGCACTATAATTCATTTAATCATCATTTTTGATATTGTTAATCATCATATTACTCTAAATAATTATTATAATGTATTTGATGCGATATTAAACTACTATTTTTTATTTATTTAATGTTTTAATAATATTAATTAAGAAGTTTAAAGCCTCTAGTGATTTGGTGAAAATAAAAATAAATAAAATTTATCGTTTCTAAATTGTTAATGTACTCAAAATGCATTTCAATTTACAAAATTATAATATTAAAGATGTCGGCTATTTCAAAATTGTAAGGCTGTGGCTGATTCCAAAAATATTGATTATTATTATTAACAAAACTTGATCAAGATAGTGAAGTGTAAAATGATTATTTTTTTCATTAAATTGCTTGCCGATTCGCAAACAATGTGGATATCGAAGTTGTACTTTTTTATAAAGAAGAGATAAAAATTATTATGAAAAAAGATTTATGCGATATTAATTGATAATATTAGGTTAAGCATAGAATTTTAGAGGTAATAATAAAATTTTATTTAATTGTAGAATTCTTAGAAAATCAAATAATAAATAGAATATATTTTTCTTAAGAGGATGAAAGAGATTTCTATTTATAAAATCAGCCTAGAGCCTTATACATAATTAAATTTTAAAGTTATGAATTGATATGAACAGATAAATGCATTCTTTATAATAACTGTATAAATAAATTATGTGTCGATATTAAATTCAATTAGACTATTTACTAACAAGAGTTGGAGTGTATATTTTCCAAAAGAAGGTGATGGCTAACAATGCTCCAACCCAAGGACCAATAATATAAATCAATAAATTAATCATTTAGTCCCACTTTCCATAATAAATTCCATAAAATAATTATAGTCTAAAATATAATATGATAAAGTACCCAAAAGCTGCAGATGGATTAAATAAACTATTTCCCATAGTTGCAGTGTATCTACATAATATTTAATGTTTACTATCGAGCAACAAAATAAATGACACTAACAAAAATGGCAGATTGTACCTCTGTAGTAGTTATTTTAGTGTTTTCTGCTGTTTAAATTTGAATAAATATAAAAAAGATAATTGATCCAGCTATTTCAGACATTAAAGTTCCAAATACTTAATGAGATGGTAATCTATATATATTGTAATACTCAAATACACTTCGAAATATGGCAGTGTTTTTTTGTATGCAAACAGAGGCATCAATAACATCCCTGCAATTAGACTAGCAAATGTTTATGCTCCAATATAATAAATGGCTCTTTTTTAGGGTATTGATCCATCTATATATCCGATTAAGGTGCATATAGGATTAAAGTATCCTTTACTTAGTCTACCACACACCATTAATCCAATGAAATAAACAAGAGCAACACCGAAATTAGTTCTATTTCTAAAAGATTATAATACTCAGCAGCTAAGGCTCCATAAATCAATAATAATGTTCCTGCAGTTTCAAATGCCAAAATATTCTTGATTTAAGCCTTTTCTTTTTCAATTGAATCATCATTCACTTATGAAAATTCACTAACTATAGGTTCCATAATTTATTAAATTAATCAATATAATCTACATTATGATCAACATTATTTATTTAATTGTCATAATTCGAATCTATTTAGAACAACCAGACTAAAGATTTAGATCAAACATAAATAATTGCCTGATTGAATTAAAACTATTTGTTTTTAAATATATAAAAAATTCAGATTATCATATTAACATATTCAAGATGCCAGCAAAATATTTACTAACAGCGAAGACACCTCCAATAACAGCAAAAACAATAACTAAATAGTTTGTAATTGAAGTAGACTGAATTGTCATCGATATGGGATCGAATTCGTATTGAAATTCAATGAAAGGAGCTATAGTTTCATTGTAAAGGGATCTTTGTTGAGTGAAGGTATAAAAGACATTCTGGTTGCTCCAAATATCTATATTATTAGTAGTAACTAATTTTAAATAGTATTTTGAGGAAAATTAACTATAAGTTTCTCTTTGAGTTGATGGCTGATCCCCAAATGATAATTTAAAACTATGATTGCCTTGGAAGGTTCTATTAATTAATTCCATAGCTGGCTTATTAGATTGGATAGCAAAAACCCCAGGAACTTTCTTAATGTAAAAATAACCAAAAAATCTGCATGCTTCATCTATATGTTCTTCAATATCAGAAACTTCGATATAAGATTCAGATGGCTGTTCTACTTAGAAAGATTCACTGAATAACAATCTTGAATTTTTGGTCATTGGATTCTTAATTTATTTAACATGAACATAGACGCTGATTCTAAATTAATTATATGCTCTATCCAGCATAGAATTCGGTTGATAGTTGTAGTTATATTCCTCATTGATAACTAATAGTTTCTCAATAAAGAAAACAAATTGACTCATCATAACAGAGGTATTGATCTTCCATAATATCTCGTGATTCTAGACTTGGATGGTCATAATGTCTTCTTTTGCAGAATAATAGAATGGGATTGAACACTAATCCTTTGGCATATCAAGTTCAAAATTTTCAACCTTTGATTCATTATCATAAGAAGCATTTAAGGATATCTTCAAAGTAGTCTCGCACTTTTATCTGTAAATTTCTGTCAATAATTTGACATCTTATGTGAGATTTCTGAATGGTAATACTCTCTCCCTATCAGAAAAACGCAATTGACTGGCTAATGTACCTCCAATATGATCCAAAGATATATTAAGCATTCCAATCAATTAATCAATTTATTTCCCTTTTTCTTATTTTAATCTCTATTCATCCCACTGCATAGGATTATAACTTATCTCTGAAAGTTAACCCAAAGCCTTTTTGAATTTGTCTCTCTATTCTTAAGTCATAATTTATTCAGTAGCATCTTCTTCTTCATCATCTACTTCTATAGATTGTTTGAACAACTCGGTAGCCGTTACATTGACCAATTCTTTTTTAGTCAACTGAAGCTCTTTTTAGTGATTAAGATCAGCCTATCGAAACTACTATAATTCTGAGTCGTCAAATTGAACAGTGGGTTTCCCAACACATTGTACGATGCTTTCAAAATTGGGTTATCTCCATCTTCTTTAAGCAAATGCCATCATCACATCTTAACAACTATAACACTTTTGATCTATCAACAGTTCAGCTCCATAACATGAAGTGAAATTTACGTTTTGCTTAACATCCACATATTCTAAGTTGTCATCAACTATACGTGTTTTTATAATAGTGTGTTATACATCTTGTAAATAAGAGCCCATCATATCTTAAATATTTAATGTTAATGCTTGGCAAGGTGCTTAAATTACTGCATCCAAGTTCACTCTAATCCTAGAATCAATTGCTGGATCCACTTGCAATTAAATTGTCCCCTATAGAGCATTAGTAATCTCAGCCCAGATGAAAACGACAATACAAATGATTGTTATAAGAAATAGTAAACCTCCCCAAGATTGTCGATTATATTAATTGTCTTGTATTTTAGGGAACAGATTTATCATTAATTTAATTTATTACAATACTTTATTCGATTGGAATGCCAATTCCAATTGCAACACTTAACAAGATAGTTTTGACTGACATAACCTTGAGCCATTGGTTCAATAACTCTTTATTTACAGCTAAATTTAACAATTATAAAATACAAATCACTCAAAGGAAAAGTAAGGACAAAATCACGAGAAGTTTATCCCTAATTTGATTGACAAACTATACTTAATAATTTTAAAACAATTGAATTACTAGGCGTACTCTATGGATTTAAATATTATGTAAATTGTTTAAATTTATCTAAAGGAAATTAAGAAACAAGCAGGATACTACATTTTGAAAACTTAAATCTAAAATAGAAACACAGATATTATAGTGATCTTGTTTCCTTAAAACGTCCACATCCTATTATAATAATAATTCCTTAAATTTAGAATGCTTAAAGGGAAATAGTAATAAATGATCAAAGGTATCGTAGATAGAAATCAATTTATTCAGGAAAGCATTAATTAATACTATAAAGTTAGGCTCAATCTTATTGCCTTCCACCCAAACATGTATGATCTTTCAATAATTTGATCTATAAAAACTATTTCAAATTAGTAAGATTGGGTATGCAAACTAAATTTGTGATAGAAAAAGATTTCTTGCATAATCTCTCTAACAAATTCCTAGAATCTAGTTAATTTTAAGAAATAAAAATAATAATTCTCGCAATAAAAATTGCTTTAAAGCCGATGGGAGACCACAGAGTCTTGTAAGAACTAATTCTTAATTACTTATCAACTGATATTATTATAATTATTATAGATTTATAAATGGACAATCAAATAAAAGTTGTCATTCGATTTAAGTCCATTTTAGCTTTCGAAGAAGAGTCTGTAAATTTTCCTTAATCTCAAGTCTCCTAATTGGATTATTGAAGAAGAAGCAATTACATATAAAAATACAAAACAAGATGAGATCTTTGAATTTGATGTTATTATGCCTCCTGCTACATTGCAAGAGGAAATATTCTAATCTATTATGTTGCCTAAGATCAGTTTTTTGTATCTTTCCATAATTAAATACCTAGTCTCTAAGGGTACAATAGTGCAGTCTTTGCTTATGGGGCAACTTCGTCAGGCAAAACATATACAATCTTAGGCCCAGAAAGTACAATAGAGCAGATTCTCAATAATAAGTTTACTATAGATCATAGTTCTGGCATACTCCCAAGATCAATACATCAAATAGTCGATGTAAAAATCTATTAATAATAAAGGGATATCAATAAATAAAACAATAGGAATCATAGTAACAGGTGACTCTCAAAGCCACCTACGTTGAAATATATAACGAGTAAATTTTCGATCTCTTAAACTAACAATATAAAACTAACAATCAAAAACTAGATCTCAAAGTATTTCACCTTAAATTTCTTAGATTAGCACTATAGCTGATGGTCCCAAGTTGGTGGGAGTGAGGGAAGTTCAAGTTGAATCTGTCAATGATCTTATGGAATTAATTGCCTTCGGTAGTTATAATAGAGCTATTGGAGCAACTCAATTGAATTCCAGATCCAGCAGATCTCATGTTATTTTCACACTTGAGTAATCCATTTATTTTAATAAGATTGCTCGTTGAATGGAAAGACAAATCATAGAGAACATCTAAAATTCAATTTATTGATTTAGCTGGAAGTGAAAGACTTGCCAAAACTGTTGCCAAAGGTTAATTGCTAGAAGAAACTAAAAAGATAAATTAATCATTGCATTGTTTGGGACATTGCATAATGGCATTATCAAGCAGAAAAACCATTAAACATGTTCCATATAGGGATTCAAAGCTGACTTTGCTTCTTAAAGAATGCTTAGGCGGTAATTCTAATACTTCTTTCATTTGTGCTGTAAGTGCAGCATTAGAGCATGAAGAAAAAACCATTTAAACCTTGAAGTTTGCTCAAAGAGCCAAATTGATTCTCAATAAAGTCAAAATCAACATAAAACTTAGTTATGAATAGATAGAAAAGTAAATGACGATGCTTAAATAAGAATTATAAATGATGGAAAAGATTCTTACAACAAATGTATTTCATCTTATATATTATTAGGGAATCAAGTATGATAAATAGATTTTTAAAGAATAAAATTTTTAACTCTAATTAGATTAAAATATGAATTTAGATGAATTAAAAGGAGATTATAGAAAATCAAAAAGAAGATCTCTCTAACCATCAAGCAGCAAATCAGATATTAAAGAATAATTTAGTTATAGATTTTAATAGTATCTTGATTCTTAAAATTCAAACCCTAAACAAAATTCAAGTCCCAATTCTAAACGCATAGTTTAAAGACAATCAGGAGGCAATTTAAGATCATCTTTACCATGTTCTCTTGATGGCTCGGAAGCTGAACTTGATGAAAATGGAGAACACGACTTAAATGAAGCTTAATTAATATCTGCATTGAAATCTATTAATGAAACACCAAGAGAATTATCATAATTCGTAAGTGGAAGAACTTCTTAAGTTAAATTTCATACATAAGAATCCTAGTATTATTCAACTACAACTAATTAAACTACAAACACTGAATAATTATAAGATAGGCCAAAGAAAAGAGAAAGCTGTTGCTAAGTCTTTTGAACATAAATTTTGTTTTTTTAAATAAAATCAATCATTTGATATTTTAATTTGTTATTGTATTGTATCTTTGCAACCTATATTCTTTTTAAGAAGATATCCAATATACTTTTTAAAAGCTGACTTTTGTGAATAAAACTAAATTTAATATTATGAATGCTACCATTCTATTTGGTAATGATCATTTTAAAATGCCATTTTTATACTGTAAATTAATTGTTAGTAATATTTTAATGCTTTCATTATAGAAACTTAATCTTGATGTTAAATAGTTAGGTTCTGCTTTCATTAAAGAAATCAGAATGTTGTAAAATATAAATTAGTCATAAAATTAGGCAAAAGTGATTTAGATAATGTTTAAAATTTAATAATCAGTCAAGCACAAAGCAATCAATTTTCGCTTTATCTAGTTCTACTTCTATCCAAAATTTATTTTATAGCTATATTCCAACATTTACTAGAGAATCCTTGGTTATTAATTTGTTATCGTAAATTAATTTGTAATGGGCAGCATTCTGTTTAGGAATCATATAAAACCCATTGCAGTCATGATAAAGAATAGCTTATAAGCCAGATATGTGATTGCTTAGGTCTAAATTTGAATTCTTAAGATAAAATTCAATCTTCCTTGTTCTTAAATTAGTAATCTCAAATTATATATATCCATATCCATCTATTTTAATTGTTTCTTCAAATTTATCCTACAAAGTGTCATTAGAACTAGATAATTGCTCCTAATTAATGTTTTTAGTGTTGGTTTGAGTTACTTTTAATTCGTAAAAATTGTCGAATATCAACAACATCCCCTTGTCTAAATAAATTCTGGATTGATTCGCACTTGATATAATAATATATGGGTCATGTTCTGTTAATAAAGCCAATTATTTTTCAACAATATTATATGTCAAAATCATAAATGCTTTATCGTTTTGGTTATTGAGTTTATGAACGTGTGTATCTTATTTTCCATATTATTATTGAAATTTCTAAATTAGGTATTTGCGCGAAATGATCATCTAATATTCATTTGGTTAATCTGATTCAAAAATTTGAAATTCTATTATAAATCCAATAGGTTGATATTTTGGATGGTTTAATAAAAATTGGAGTTTTGCTCCGATATAATTTAATTCAATCACCCCTAAATTTAAGATACCCACTTCACAATCAACCGAATTATAAATTGACTAGACTTATTTCTATAACTCCAATAATTGAATTTTAATAGAAGATTAAAGGTCTTACGTATCTTTATCATACTAAAAATAAGAAAACAGACCTGAACTCTTATTTTGTTATAACTCCTATAGTTGACTTTATATGTTCTTCAAATTTTTATCTATTTCTCTCTCGAAAAACTTAAGCTATAATTTCTTATTCTTTTCCCACAGGCCATAGACTGTGTCAAAAGCAGAAACCAATTGATTTTGAGTCTTCTAATCAAATAAACTTGTTTTTAGCATTTATTCAATATCCTCCATGACAATATTATCGATCACAGTATTCTGAGTCCCTGTTTTCATTTTATTATTCAATAAGGTATTTATAAATAATATTTATAAAGACTTTAATGCAATAGAAAATGGAGTCTGTCAAATGTAGATAAGAATAAATTCGTATTAATTTGTTTAGAAAATGTAATACTTTTCTTAAAGCATGAATATTAAATACGAATAAAATTTATTTAATTTTATCATTAGTTTTGGGTAAATTGTTCTCTACTGCAAATAATAAATATGAAGGATATCAACCATATCATTAATATTAAGTATGTCACTATCAAATATCCTAAAACAAATCTTTAAAGGTGATAACATTCTTCATTCTAGAGATATGCATACTAATTTAGTAGTAATAAAAATCGTTACAGTCAATCCGATTAGAATAACTACGTTAAAAAACAATTCTATGTAATCTACCACATCAAACAATTAACTTTTCCATTATTCATTACTCTTATATTAAATCGGTAATTCGATAAATCTAACATCGTTTAAGAACTTACAATTTATATCCAGCTATAGTAAATAATACAATCTCTGTGTAAAGCGTCCATGAATCAATCAGCTAACATTCGGAATCATCTCTTGATTAAAACCAAAAACTAATTACTATAATGTCTGAAAATGAGAAATAGCAGCCCCCAACTGGAATTGTAAATGATGGCAAAAACAGTGGAAAACAGGGACTTACTTATTTCTTCAGAATTTCTATTGGAATTTGGGAGATCAAAAATTTCTACTTCTTCTTGCTGTTAATTCATTAAATAAAACGAATATATAATTGTTTATAGTTAATTTTTTATTACTTCAAGGAACGATACTTTGTTAAAAAAACTGATATAAAGTATATAAAAATAACTAAAAGAAGGTAACTAAGAATTTACTAAATTTAATATTCTTAATAATAAATCGCATTTCTACTATTATTCATTAGATTAGACATCAACTCTTTTTAGTTTTTAAACAATTCTTACTTAATAATCTGCCTTTCCAAATCGACATCTCTACCTTTACTTCAAAGAATTTAATTTTCAATCTTGAATCATTAACTTACTCTCATATCCAAACTAAAATAACATTATTGTGGTAGAATTGGTTATTTTTATTTTATCTTTTTTCCAAAATAATAATATCCAAAAAATAAATATATCAAAATATGTCTTACCCAAACAAACATTTAGATTATTGTTTAATATCTAGAGATAAGGTATTTATGATCATTATATGTTAAGGTATCTTGAGTATTTACTATGATGTTTACAATACTTATTAATTAATATATTATTATAATAAATATGCAAGAACTAAAATCTCCAAAGTTGTTAAATAATCTAGTCTCAAATGTTTAAAAAAAATAAAACCCTATTCCTCCGTCAACTGATGTCAATATTCTCCAGTAAATTTTAGACCAAGTTCAGCCTGTGGAGATAATACATAATAATAATGATGATGGTTAAGGATGTAAACATAATATACAATATGATAGTGGCGAATCATAAGCGAAACAATAAAGCCCTTAAAATTAATGAAGATTAAGCAGAATAATAGTTAATTGACTTTATTCAATTAGGCATCTAAGACTTTGAAGCTAACTAATATTCCCAATGTGTATATCACTTGAAATAAGCAGAATAAATACTAACTGCCATTTCGTATTCTAATCCCTTAATTCATTATTTCCTGATGATAAGGATAGATTTGGGAGTTGTCTATTATGCAATTGGCTGGTTAGAACAAGCATTTACTTGTTTTGAAGATGCCATTTTGGCTTTAAAGAAAACTCCCAGAACAGATTAGGAAGGGTATCTCCTATCGATAATACGGCTGCATTGTTATTTGTAATGCTGCATCATCCTTTCAGAGAGTGGTCAGCATTCCGAAGCTTTGGCCTTTGCTAAAATGGCCATAAGAAAATCTTCCAAGATATTGATAGATCTCCAAAAGTACTTGCAGAGCTAAATACATTAATCAGTCATTGAGGATATACTTAGGAAGAGCATTCCAATTCTGAAACCGAAACATCAAACAATAGTTTAGAGTTATCAAGTTCAAACCTAAGCTGCTTAAGAAGTACAATGATTAGTATTAAAGAGTTATGATTAAGTGTATTCTGGATGTCCATAAGAGTACATTCAAAGAGCCAACATCTTATAATTCATCCAAATGAATCCAGTAAATTTAAGCAATTTCAACCATGTGATGAACTTCCCTACAAATTAACAATATTTGCATCTGATTTGTTTGTTTGTGATTTCCTTGTATTGCACCTCAACGGAGTCTAAATTTACCTAGAAAGTTGAATCTTGTTGTTTTAGTGAAGCAGAGAATTACTTATCAAGAGCCTTAGAGATAGCATACTTGTATTTACCAAAAGATCTACCATTAATAACCTAATTGTTAAATGTCCATAATAGATTTTATGACATTTCTAAATAAGTATGTATTTGCATGAAGCACTAGGCAATAGATGAAGATGCAAAGATTAAGATGGATTAAGGACATTTTGAGATTGTTCTTCTCAAACCAGTTATTGAATCATAAAAGTGTGGTTTTGTTATTCCAATCATCAGAAAATGTATTAATATATAACTAATTTCAAAGCCAAATTTATTGGAATGAAGAGTAGAACTAGATCGATGAAAGAGTAGCAATTCTCAAACACTAAGCAAGCCAATTTTAACATAGAGCCAGAGCACTAGATCTTGGAAGTTTAAAGTAGGACTCATAAGCGGAAATTAAGGTCTGTCTCAACCACAAACAAATATAAACCTAATTCTCCTAAATGGGTCAATCACTAATTAGCAGAAGTCTATTTGCAATAGTAATATCCCTTTAAATCTATCCAAATCAAAAAGTAGTATTAAAAATACAATAATAAAACTGTTGAATTGGGTTCTGGGAAAAATTCAGCAAATCAAAATGGTAAGTTGAATAGATCGGAAAATCAGATTAAAAAGAAACAATTAAATATTTAATTAATGATTACTAATAACATCAATTAGACAAGTTCTACTTAAAATTCAAATGGTGGATAACCTATTCAAATCCCTAATGTAACATAATAATAGTTATTTAAGAAGAAAAAGAATAATTCCTCATTTAATTTTGATTAAATAACAACTAAAAGCCCTGGTAATCTGTTTGTCTAGAAATAAAGAGATGAGAAAAAACTTTCGACAATACAATAGAAATTTAAATCTGTAATAAAACAATATTGAGTATAAATTTTTCTTCCCTTCAATATCTATATAAAATATTTGATTATCCTTTAATTCTCTCTCATCAAAGAACATCATCAACTAATTGAAAGAAAAATAATAAGTATTGATCAAAAGTTGGTCTAATAATACATTATAAAATTATTCTATTACTTTATCAGAATTTATCAATATATATTATTTTCCTTACCCTTTTTTTTCATATTAAACCAAGACAATATTTGCTTTTTTTCGTTATTTAAATTATCTATTTACATGTCATACTAAGTGCTAATGCCTAGGTCTTAAGACCATTTCCCAGATAATTAGTAAATTGAAGACTCGTCAAAAGAAGAATAAGTAGAAAATAATGAAGATCCTCAAGTACCTAATAATTATCCTTCTATTCTTGTTTAAGTTAAATAATTAGGACCTACTAAAATTATTTTGACAAAAACCACATGTCTATACAAATAATAGAATAGCTGTGAAGCATGGGGTAAAAATAGCAATTCGTCAGATAATTTTGAAACTGGAAGTTAGAGTGACAAAGAAGTGATCCTTTAACGATTTAATATGGGTTCTTCGCCTTAGATTGAACCGAATTTGGAGATGTTGATAGAAGGTTATGTAGACCAGTCTTAAGTATTTTACAATAATAAGTAGTAAAATTCTAAAGTTATAGACTCAAATTCGTTATAAAAAATAGATAAACATAGAAGTACACGAATCAAAGAAGAGGTGAAATACTTTCCTGGAGCAACCCATAATATATACAAAGCTTTCCATGGAGGGTTGATATGGTTTATGAAGGTTTTACCAGAAGATATTAAATTTACTAAAGAGGCTGAGAACTTTTTGAATACCCCTAAAAATCGTCTTGGAAAAATTCGACTTTCTAATTCTATTAAAATGTGCTCACAAATTAGAAGCTTTGCAAATGAATTTTTTTGCAATTATTAATGGACCAGATATTTTTCAAAAAATAATAAAATCGATTTGGATAGCTGTTTCAGATTGTGCCCATTGATAATTGCTTAAATTTTAGAATGAATATTAATTTATTTAAATATTATTTATAAATATTTAGAATATTATCTTAGTTTTTTTAGATAATGGATGAATTATCTTAAAGAGTAAATATATTGAGATCTTTGATTGAAATAAAATAGAAAATTCAATAATGCCCTATGGATATATATACCAACATTAAAGAATAGGGCTAAAGATTCAAATTTGATGATTCCAAGATATAAAAATAAATTTAAGAATTCTACTTTGAGATATTTATAAGCAGTATCTAAATTTTCTGGGAATATAAGAAATATTCAGATGAAGTAAAAGAAAGATGTCAATATCAAAATGAACATAGAAAGCATTGCTAAAAGTCAAGAAATTGTTTAATTTTAGATAGATATTTTGATAAAAATTTTATTAAGTAGTTATATTAAATATACAATACTCAAAAGGGTGTTAGGATTAAATCTTATGGGTAAATAGCATTTTCAAGAATTTAACAGAATACATTTTATATGAAGAGGATGCTTTGATATTCATGATTAAACACACAGGCCATCAAGTTAGTTCGATTAAAAATGATTAATTTAATTACTATATAAGATTAGTTTGAGAGCCTTTATCAAGGTTTGTCATTTTATATTTGGCGTATCAATACTAACATTGACAATTAATTGAATAAGATGACAAAAATAATCATTAATAAAAATTGAGAGATTTTAAAATGAATAAAAGGAAAGAATATATAGATGCACTAGCTTAAATTATGTTCTCTTTTTTTTTACGAAGATATGCAGTTTCTATTTTAATTTTGCTTTATAGACTTTTGGGATGTTTACGTCTAATATTTTTTCATGACTATTTCACTATAAAGTAAACATAATATAATATTCAAAATTTTAGTGTTTCGATCAATTTTTTATTACTTCCAATTAATAACATTTATTATAATGCTAGCAGACATTTGATTTTACCATCTATCTGATATGATTTACTTATTTGTTAAGAATACACAATAAATTCGCTGTCATTAGTTTAGATAATAATTTAACCATTTTGCATAGTAAAGATATTCATAGCTCCTATGTCTATTTCCGAATTAAACTTTAAATGCTTGGCTTCTTCATAAATTAATAAGGCTCCATCTCTTTAAAGTACATAAAGTAGGCCTTCTTCGTATATCATATTTTTAATTGGCTTCTTTGAAGTGCAAACCAATTACAGAGAGTCAGCCTATAATTTGTAGATGAAATTATCAATAGCCACAAAAATATTGCTGGATGTTTGAATCATACAATTGAATACTCCGTGATATTTGATTTGTTTTTTCGTAACAGATGAAAAATAGAATATATAATTTGCTGTTACAATATATAATACTCCTTTTTCAGTTTGATAGAGTTGCAAAGGGACTTCATCCATTCTCCAAGAATGTTTCAACCTATAGGTACCATGCATTGATTCACTAACCCATTGAATGACTTAATTATCCAAAGAGCAGGAGTAAAAAGTCTTAAAATTGTGTTAAATCACAACCTTAGTAATAGATTTGATTGGCCTCTAATGCTTCCCCAAGACTTAAATTCTACCTGAGTATAAATTAATTGCTCGAACAGATAAATCAGAACATCCAACAATAACGTGAGTTTAATTTGGATCATTACTTAAAAACAGTGGTATTGCCTAGATATGATAAATATTCAAATTTTAAATATTATTATATGTTTTTATCTTTTCTATATCTTTATTCATGGATGACAACAATGAATTAATCTTGCTAGAGCTAACTTAATATGACGATAGTTGTTAAGAAATAAATCGAGGACTAAATTGTTTGATTAGATCGCTATTGTTTTTAGTAGGAGTTTTAATGTAACTAGACACTCTAATCCTGTTATTCCGACTAGTTGTATTCTCTGATTTGCTATTTTCCCTTTCAATTAAGAATGATGATTGACTTTTAGAGTAATGATTCTAAGAAAAATAACTAGACATTTATTTATTCTTCCTATCACTTTTTTCATTTGCTTATAGACAGGAGGAATTCCTTAAGAATTTATTTGTTATGTATTTTTAGATGTTGTAAGATCTTTCCTACTTTGATTCTTTGTTAATTTATTTTTTGTAATCATTATATAACATATTATTAGTATTTGTTTGCATGGCTTAGGCTATTTTTTTTTCTATAATTTTTTTTAAAGAATTCGTTTAAAACTAATTATTACTATTCTAGAATAGGAATTGATAGTCCTTTGAATCCTTGTTTAATTATTTGCCATTATCCTTGTGATTTTTGTATTGAAAATAAGATCGTTCAGTCTCAGTGCCTCGAATATCAATATAACTATGATTCAAATTCAAATTAGTCGATAGACTTATGTCATTTTAACTAGTTTTTTTCATCATTGAATGCTTATCAAACATATTTAAATCTGATTAAGGTCTATGGATCCTATTTTATTTGAACTTTTGTAATATTGAATTGATTTGTTATCCAATTTCTGACATTTTCTTTAAAGATGTTTACATGTAATTCAAGGGCCTCTAAAATTTCTATTACTAACTATCAGGTATTAACAACTTATTTAAATTTGTGTGCTTCGATTAGAAATCTTGATTATTCATGTTATTTTCCTAACTCATAGATTTAGCTGTTTATTTATTTTCATTTGGTTCAGTTATAAGAGGTTTGCCCTGCAACATCTAACCAAATTCTCTTTCAGGAGTGATAGATCTCCATTCAAATTAATTTTATTTAGGATTTCTGTTCCCTCCTTCCTTTAATAATTATTGCATTTATTATAATTATTTTAATTGATGGTCATCCTTAAATTAGCAAGTGAGATTATCGAGGATGGGAATCTGAACAAACTTAATTCACTATTATCTATGCCCCTGACACAAGAGTTAGTTCAAACTCTAAGAAGGATTTTTTTATATCTGTAAGATAAAAAGTTATTTTCCATTTCATATGGATCTGAATGGAATTAGTGGAACTTGAGAAAAAACAACAACAGATAAAATGAAAGTAATTAGGTTGACAATTTTTTGAATATTAAATGGAGTGTTTACTTGAGATTGTTGTTCTAACATTCCTTTTATGATGATTTATTATTAAGCATTTAACAAACTATAGACTGTCCACCCTATGTCAGACTTGTGTAAACTTCAGTTGAAAAAGGAATAGAAATCCCCATCAATTCGAATTATTTTTAGGTGTTGCAATACCTTCCTCTAGACTTCGAAAAATTTATAATATTAATAAAAAAATTCCCATAAATTGAGTAAAATGATGCTGCTCAATTCACAATTTTTATTTAAAAACAATTATCCAAGATCACAAATGATTAAGAAAGACTATAATTTTCAAAATTAATTAATACTCACTTGGTTGATAAAGTAGACAACCCATTAATTTTGGCTGACTTTCTGTAAAATAGCATAGATAATGGAGGTTTAGAATTAAAAATAAATTCTCTATAATCATTATTAATATTAATTACTAGATTTAATTATAATTTGGACAATTTTTATGAAAGAGTATAAATATATTTAATATTTAAATAGTTAATACAGATAATTGAAACTGAAGGAGCATTGGAAAGTTCCTCCAAATCGAAATTATTCAAATTAATAGATGTAGCAACAAAGTCGACAAAAGTCCCCTTATAAACCTTGGCTAGAATAATTTAATCAGTACTAAGAGCATGTCTTAAAGAGTCTTGTTCTTTGCAGTTGGCAGCTACTCAAATTATTTTCAATATCTTCAAAAAGCATGTATAATTAAAACACTTCCTCCAATAAGGAGAGGCTCAACTTGTGGAGATAGCATCTTATCAGAAGTATTTTTGGTTTAAATAATTTAGTCACTGGCATCCTGAAATTAAGAGGATAATATCTTATTTAGAAGATGACTTAAGTATTTTTGATTATTTTAACCTAAATGATGTAATCGAATTGTAAGATTAATAACTATTGGAAGCATAATTTTGACATTATATATAAATCAGAATTCTTATCATTATTAATCAAATTTCATAATTATGTAATATGGTAAAAAAGGAGAGGATTTATCACGGTCGAAAATTGAAATTCTTGAAGACTTTGCTCGAGAGTCTGTAGAATCATTGGATAGTTTATTACCTCAATTTCACTGTCACGATTTACAATAATTGGAAATAGAAAGGCGAGTTGTGGCATATTTAAAATCCTTAGGACTTAAATTTAAGACAGATCCTACTTCAAAAGAACATGAGTTTTAGTAGAATTTTGATTAATCTAGTGAATTACCAAAATAGCAAGGGATAGTGTTTTAGCAAACGATAGGAGAATCACCCATGATTAATACAATTTAGATAATCAAATTTGGGATGGATCAAAGTAATTCAAAAAGAGATTCTGGAACAGGATTAAGTCCACTTCATCTAGGCAAGTAAAGTTCATTTGAAATTTGATGCTATGATGATATTTTAATCTAAAACCTATAAATAATTACCAAAGATTATTTATTTTGTTTATAAATCATGATAGGCCAGAATGAGGCAAAAAATATACGTTTTTTGAAATCATAACTTTTTTATCCATATATTTACAAAAATCAAGTAATTATTTAATGATGACAAAATACATAATAGTATTATTATAATAATCAAGTTTTTTAAATAAAATGGGATTATTAATCTCTAAATGCAAAGAGTGTTGTTTCTTGATTAGAAGCAAGCCCTCTGTCTCAGTGTCATCACATTAGTTAGTGAACTTATCCAACAATCCTGCTGAAGAAACATAAGGAAAAATATAAGCATAATAGATAAGTTTATTCCATCCCAAATTTAGGTTTTGCACATGATCATACTCATTCTAATGATTTATCATCATGCTAAGTAGACAAAAATGAGGAAAAGAATGAGAATGATCTAACTTTGGAAACCATTTCTAATAAATAGTTGTCCATTGTAAGATCACCTTCAATAAGCTAAACAGTGCAATTAAAAGAAGAAGATAAGTTTATTCTAAAAAAGTAAGACAAATAGACTTCAGATAATACAATTCAACCGCAATAACAGTATTAAAAATCAATAGAAAATGGAATTTTTGTTTTCACTAACATTGATTCAATTAAAATTGATGAATTAACCATATATGTATAGGAGGCCCTTGAGAAATTTACAGAATTAGTGGATATTATAGATGACAGCGACACTTACATTCAGAATATGAATAATATAGAGTTGTATTTCTCGCATTATTTTGTGCAAAAGGTCATGTTCATTTAAATTAAGTGTTTATATAATGGTTATAATATAGGTTTCAATTTGAGTTAAGTACAGAAATCAATAGATTCCTTAAATGGTCAAACGAAAACTCTCTATTTGAATTTGATTTGATTGAAAACTACAAATTGCAACAGGTCAATGAATAGATGTCTATTGGAGAAATGCAAATAAACAAACATCTGATGATAAAGCAACAATTCATTACATATGTAAAATATACAGAATTGCTAAATGAAGATTATTATATTGTTTACAAATCGATCAGAATACAAGATCAATACTAATTGAAAATGTAATCTTTTTGTGATTTACCTAGATCTCAATAGTTTTAGGAAGGCCAAGTAGTGTTGGGGGGATTGAGAGTCAGTTAAAAAGACGACAAATTAATTATCAGAGGTTACTTAGATGGTGATTTTTAAATTAAAGCTGGATTTAACTTGACAATCAAAACTCTAAGAGATAAAGTTATTGGATGTATCAATAAAGTGAAGGAATTATTTAATTGAGATAATGTATTTTAATTTAATTTGGTAATTTCTTTCAACTCAACTTACCTTACTACATAACTATAAACCATATCGAAATGTTAATGGCATTTAAAATTGATTATAAAATATTAAATAAACATTATTATCAAGAATCTATGGGTAATAAAATGATGAAAAGCTAGGGAGAATTTGAATAAGAGTATCAAAGAAAATAAGAATGTAAAAGATTAAGTCATAAAAATAGAAAAGCCTTCTGTATTAGCATTAAACCTTTTAATTAAGAAGAAGGGTCGAGTTAGCACAGAGTACTAATTCTTGACTCCTCCAATCGGTAAAGGATAATACTCTGAAATACGAAAAGTAATAAATAAAAAAACCGGAATCATGAGAGCTGTAAAAATAGTATAAAAGAATGCCAGTGAGAAGGAAGAAGAAAGAGTAACATCAGAAGTCAACATTTTAGAAAAGCTAGATCATCCAAACATTTTAAAAATAAATGAATATTATAGTGATGACAGATTTCATTACATAATCACAGACTATTATTCTGGAGGAGAATTATTTAGCAAAATTTAAGAGAAAAAAACATTCTCTGAAGCATAGGCTGCAAGAATTATAAGATAATTGCTATACGCATTAAATTATTGCCATATTCATGGAATTGCCCACAGAGAAATCAGACCTGAAAATATCATGCTTGAAAGAAGTTCTGAATTTGCATCCGCAATTTTGATTGATTTTGGTATGTGTTAAAAGATTTCCCATAAAATGCATAGTTCAGTTAATCATCCTTTCTATTAAGCTCCAGAAATATATCAAAAAAAATACAATGAATCAGTTGATATTTGGGCTATTGGAGTTATAACTTACATTTTATTATGTGGGTATCCTCCCTTTGGTGGAGAATCTAATAGGAAAATTATTGACAATGTCTTAAAGAAGCCTTTGGTTTTTGATGAATAAGATTGGAACAAGAATAGTATCTAATCAAAAGAATTTATCAAGAAAATGTTAAATAAAGATCCCAGTCAAAGAATGACAATTGAATAAGCATTGAATGATCCATGGATTGTCAAGAATTTTGAACTGTAGGTTAGTGATAGCTAATTAAGAAGAGTGCTGACTAATTTAATAAATTATAATAGTCAATCTAAATTATAAGAAGCTACTCTGAAATTGATAGTTTTGTATCTAGCTTCAAGAGAGGAATTGAGTGAATTGAGAGAGGTGTTTACATATATAGATTAAAAAAATGATGGTTATATTGATGTTGAAGAGTTATAGACTGCTATGTTGAAGATATTTGATGTTGAGACAACTGAAATGCAAACCAATAAGATATGCGCTGAAGATGGAACTATATCTTACTCACAATTTTTAGCCCAAGCAATTGATAAATAGGCCATTTTATAAAAATCTAAGATTGAAACAGCGTTTAAATTAATTGATAGAGTATTGGTCAAAATATATATTTTAGAATGCTTCTGGGAATATTAATGTTGAAGAGTTATGTGAAGCATTCAAGTGTAATTTGGCTGGGAATGATTAATGGATAGAAATAATGAATGAGGTTGATGCAAATCATGATGGGGCTTTATCTTTGGTTGAATTTACAAATATGATGAAAAAATTGATATAATCATGATCTTTTTTGTTTTCTTGTGTGATTTACTTTTATACATTCTTTTTAGTTTAATTTTCTTTTATCATTTTGAAGTTATTTTAATTATTATTAAAGTTATTCATTTTCTTCGATTAAATTTAATATTGAACTTTCATAGTGCGATATCATTTTATTTTAGATTTCACAAGGTACGCATTTTCTTGATATAGTTGTTGAGGAGGTATCTAATTCACTTTACATATCTTCTGTTTTAGCACATTCCTCATGTGGTAATAGTTCATTCTAAATAATTTATTATTTTAGCTATTTATTATACTAGAGTTTATGATTAACTAAAATCTCAATCATTGGATCTGTTTTCCTACAAATTGTAATGATATTTTAGCAATGTAGAGAGAATATCTAATCTACAATCATTGATTCTAAAAGGGTAATATCATTATGAATTATGTCGAAATTTGATTTAATGAATTTATGTAAATACTTTTTTAGTTGCGAAACCTTTGTGTAATACTTGCATTTTAGAGTTACTTAATATTTTTTGGATGAGATCTAATCATCTACAAATAGATCATATTCATTTTTCCTCATAAAAAAATTATTAATAGTGGAGTTATAAAAAATTATATATTAATAGTAAATTAATTGATATTAATAATTTAGACTATTTGATATATTAAATGGAATTGTGGTAATTTAGTCTGCATGACTTAGTTTTTTGAGTCAACATAAATTGACTTACCCAATATCTTATGATAGTGGATAATTTGAGAATCTTATAAGTATAACATTTTTGAGTTTGTTATAAATAGCAAAATCAAATCTTATTTAATGATTTGTAGAAATAAAAAACAAATATTCATGAATTATCACTAGTTAAACGATTTTCATCAATCTTCAAATGGAAATAATTATTTAGTTATATTACTCAAGATGGCTAATATTATATTATAAATAATTGAATTTTGATTATATAATGAATGTTTAAATAATTACACATGTCAATAATTCATGAGTCTTACGATTTCTCTTAGCTAAAGCTTTGTGAAACTTAATCTGATTATGTTATTAGTTTAGCAGTTTATTTTTATTCCAACTAAGCTTCGAGTTAACTGATTTATTTCTAAATTTTTGTTAATTATTTTTCCAAAGTTCGTTTTTGTTTGGCCTTTTATTCCTAATCTAGTAAATGTAAAACTCTTCTTTATTTGGCATGGGCTTTCTTTTATTAGTTTACCCAGTTATGAATTGCTTTATCTTGCAATGCAGGATTTGTTCTATCATAGCAGGAATTGAATTGAGATTCATCATAAGGTGAAAATTCTTTAATCTTCTTTGTCTTCCAGATTTTGTTTATTATTAGGTCTTTAGGAATCAAATAGAATATGAATGCACTGATCAATTAAATTAGAGAAATCTTGTTCTCGTCGGAGTTCATATACGTTTGACATGAAATAATTAAAGGGGTGTATGATATTAAGGTAAACATTTCAAGCGATAAATTTGAAGATGGTTAATATTTGACAGTAGAATGATTAAGTAGTACATATTTATCAGCCCAATAATAGAGACTTAATCCTATAAATGACATAATTGAATTAATAGGCATAAGATTCCCATATATGTTTGTAATTATCATAGTATAAATGATGTAAGCATGATTCCTAATTAAATTGTGATGTTGAAGCTCATAAAGTCTATTCAATTCATCTTAAGTTTATGGTTGTGGCTAATATTTAATTTTATAATTCTTTATTTACTATTAGAGTCTTAAAAGTATAAATAGTGGAGGAAGAAATGAATTGCTAAAGTATAGTTATAAGATAATACCAAGCGAAAAGCCAAAACAACTCTCCATCAACAAATTAAGCTATATAGATTGTAAACAAAGACATAAGGATAGTCAATTTAAAGGATTAGCTCTTTTCAGTTTATGTCCAAGATATGTATTTTCGAAAGGTTATCCTTTTGGTCAGTAATGGAAAAACATAATAAGAAATAATAGTTATTAGAGGTGTAAAACTGGATTTAAATGAAATAATTTTGTTTTTTTTTTATTCTGTAGTGCAAGTCACTACTAATAAGGATATCAATAACAAAAAGTTGATTAAGATTTCCAGTAATCTTTTGAATTATGATAATTCTATCCATTCATTTAAACTTTTCCAATTAATATCTGTAGGTTCTGGAGCCTATCTTACAGCTAAACGTATCCCTTAAAAGTTTAAATATCCATCATTATTTAAGTCTAAATGCAATAATTATTTTAAATAATATTTCCACTTATTGTATTTAGCCTTCTTTAATAATTTAAGTTTATCCTCCTTATATTTAAATGATACTAGGGCATTGCCAGAAAATTAGTTTTGTTCAAAGTATGTATCTTATAATTGATCTAGAAACATTCTCTTGTTGTTTTTTTGTTTTATTATTTATTTGAAAATGAAGCACACTTTTACTACATTCTCGAATTCCTCCTTTATTTTCAGTTCTAATTCTTCTCTTGATAAATCCAAAGGTAACTTTTAGAATAGGACTGTATAATCTCCTGGGGTGGTTTGTTTTAAGTCACAAAAACTATCCAACTTAATTTAATTATGTCTAAAATAAATTAAGTAGATCATAGTAAAGTATAGAGCAGTGAGACTTAAGATGCTTTACTTTTCTTATAATCCTTACTATGTCTCTGATAATTCAAACAATGTTCCAATGTGAGTTATTAATTAGAAATTACCAACTGTGATGTATTGGATGGCAATAATTGTTAAACAAGATTTGATGAAATCAAAATACAAAGGATAGCCGGTGCCTAGAAATCCCAATTGATCACTAGATATTCCCAAATTGAAGTTTTCTCTTTCCTTTTTAAATATATTTATACAATTTGCAAGCCACAACAATTACAAATTCTTCCTTTATAATTTGGTCGACCGACTCTATTGGCTTATCGATGATCAAGTGCTTGTTGGATGGTTACTTAAGGCAGACTACTGATATCTGCAGAATTAGAAGGGTAAGGAACTGAGACATCTGGAAAAATTTCATTCATAATTTCACTTGGATTCCCAATTATTTTTATTATGATAATAACTTTTTATATATTTTCAGAAAAACATTTAATTTATGTAAAATTTCTAATATCCCATTAGTCAACCCGAAATCTGGTTAATAGAGATTTCTCATTTTTTTGATTCACTACTTTAATTTTATTGTATTCATTATTCCCTCTACATATCCCTTTAGATTTTAAAGAATCAGTGTTAGACCCTGGATCAGGATAAATAAAGATAATAGGAACAATTATATAATTTTTAATCACAATCATACAACCTCTATCACTCGATAGTTTTTTAAGAATTATCTAGTGTCAAACCTTTGACAAGTTTTTCTTTATAATTTGATTGAATTAATTGAAACAATCTCTAAAGTTGATATTTAATTATTTCAGAAATTAAATGTACTTGCAAATCATTTACCTTGTTATTTAATTACATAGAATCAGAAATTTTTTGTTTTCATCTACAATTTATTAATTTATGTGAAATAAAAAATGTTATTAGAGCTTAATTCAGTAAATAGGTTTTCTGTACTTTTACAATACCTAACTAGTTTTTAATAAATATAAGCTTGCAGATTATCATCGTAAGTTCTCAATTCATGAATTAAAATATATATATTAATTATGGTTTATTTTAAAATACTTTCTATAAGTGTTTATACATAACTTTAAGTTATTCTTATTCTCTAATCTGTATATTTTCCTCGATTTAAAATACAATTAATCGATTTATTTATATCAATTAGTGAGTGCGCATCATCCGATTCAGAAATTTATTTATAACTTCTTTTACAGAACTGATGTTTATTATACTAAAATTAAGGAATTGGTGAGGATTATAAAATCAATATAGAATTGTGAAGCTATGGCATTTTACGTTAAATTAATTAAAATCTGGAGTATTAACGTGACCTATTATTAATATATCCAATTCAGTCACTTTAAATTTGAATAAATCGTTTTTATTAAAACATTAAATTTCTTTCATAATTATGCTTTCTTGCCATCATTTGACAAACACAGAGATACAAGTGGATAAAGATGATAAGCCTACGTTATTAAAGATGTTTTGGAATTTATTAGTTTGTTCTTTCTAAACTGTGTTTGGATATGTCTGTTTGGACATTTGTGTGAGTATCACCTTGCATTACATTAACAAAGGGTAACTTTTTATATTTTATGAAAGAATGACTTAAATTGATGTAGCTGGGTATGGATTTGCTTTGAATTGTGTCTACATTATTGTGCTTCCTATTGGATTTGGATTTAATCAATCTCTAAATATGCATACAGCATAGGCAATTGGCGATGGAAATCACTAACTTGCAAAGCGATTCTTCAATGTCAATTTGTATGTGATGTTGATGTTTCTGATACCCTTTTCAGGCATTTTAATAGCAATCAAAAAACCGTTTAGCCTTATTGTGGAAGAATCTCAAAGAGAGGAAACAGCAGATTGCGCTTGGGAATACCTGTGGTTTCTGATTCCAGCCATTATTTTAGCAATCATTTTTGAAAGCATCAAAATTTTCATGGCTTCATACAAAATTACTTATCCATTTGCCATAATCCATTTTATCACTTTGCTCTTACACTGGCTTTTTAGTTGGTTATTTATAATGAAATTTGAATGGGGAATCCCAGGAGCAGGTTTTGCAATCATAATGACTGAAATATTCAACATGTTATTCATATTCTGTAAGAATTTTATAATTTATTATAGTATTCATTTAATTGACCGAATACAAAAGGACAATATTTTAAGGAATCAAATTCTTACCTGACATTCCTAGAATCAAAAAGCTAGGTTTACAATATTGCAAGACTTCAATGCCTATATTAGTCCACATATATTGTGCATACTTTATTTTTGTTTTGTTAACATTCGTGGCATTAAGTTTAAACACTCCATCAGTAAATGCACATTTAGCACTTCAGACAGTGTCAGGCACATTCTTTAGTAATAATATACATTAATCATTTAAGGATTGCCAATTAGTTTATCAATTGCAATTATGTCATATGTTGGCACTGAAATGGGATTGGGAGATATTAAACGAGCAAAACAATATGTAGCTGTGGGAATCCTAATATTCGTGATAACATGTGCCTTGTGTGCATCTTTATTGTGGGTATTCTAAGATGGATTTATTGATTTTTTCACAGCAGAAAGTGGAAAGGATCAGTTTGCAGATGAAACAAAAGATGTATTGAGGGATTCTCTGCCTTGGATGATAGGTGGCTCATTAATAATAGACGGAATGTAGGGAACTTTAAGTGGAGCATTAAAAGGAATCAATAAAGCAAATTTAGTTTAGGTATTAGAATTAGAAATATTTTAGTATTCCACTATATTTGCATATTTTGTTTGTTGTGTTCCTATAGTCTCCTTTTTCGCTTATGACTGGGGACTTGGAAATGGTACTAAGGGAATTTGGTAAGGATTTGGAATTTCAAATTTAATTTTGACTACTCTTTTTACAATTAGCTTATTTACAACAGATTGGCAAAAAGAATCAGACAGAATTATAAATAGAATTAGGAGAGAAAATGAAATGCAGAAAAGTACTGTTCATCAAATCGAAGACTAGTTGATCTATGATTGAATCTTGAATTAATAATAAATATTTATTAATAAAATTTCATCTGTTTTTGCATCCGCAATTATAATCATTTTTATAATAATCCTCTTGGCTTAATAACTATTTAAAATTATAATTGGATTGGCAATTTTTACATTTAACTTATCTTAAAAAGTAATGAGCATCTGCACAAATATCTGTTTTTTTGCCATTTATTTAAATTTCCTTAATTGTTTGTAAGCATATTCTTTTACTGCAATAATAGCATTTCCTTGCCACAGTCGTGTGGCATTATTTATTTTAACAATCTTGGCAATATTCCACTACAGTTCCAAAAATCTATTCAAAATTTAAAGAGATTTCAAATATTGCATTACAGCATTAACAATTCACAGTTTCCTTATTCTGCTATTCCTTTTTGCAACTATCACAAAGTTCACAAGTGTCAGACTATTATTCTAATTTTTCTAATGCATTACAGTTACAGCATACTTTGAATCTATTGTCACTACTTATTTTACTTCCAAAATAAGCATCCTCCTATTAAGTAGGCACATTAGATTATTACATTTCAATGCAACCTGAACTCTTTTGTTAAATTTCTGTTGGATTTAATTTTAGCTATCTACAAATTGTTAAACATTCTGGATGTTAATTCAAAAAGAATTTACGACATCCATCATCTTTTAAATTAGTTGAATCTGTTAAATTTTAATTATAAATTGAAGTGTGTATCGCTGGATCACTTAAGATATTGGTTTTCCCCTATAAATCTGTTACGATCATTTAACAGTTAGTATATTGATATGTAAAGTGAGAGAAAGCAGTTAAGTCTATGCATTCATCTCTGTACTCTGTATTGTTAGTGTACTTCTTCCAAGGCTAGTCAATATCAATGTAACTCTCTGCATATATTAGCTTTACACCCTTAAACGGCTTTTCTAATTAATATAAATATGGAGTTGCATAATAAAGAGGCGTAAACTATATATTTTATTTATTGCAGCAGAAATTAAAATGATGACTCAATTATTTCGCAATCAATTATTGTTTATATTTACTCTCTGCAATCTTATTTGCTTCATCAATATCATCAGCTGTCAAAGTTTTAGAATTAAATTTCTTAATAATATTTTTCTGTATTTTTATAATAATGTGCACATTATTCTTTTAATCGAACCCCTTAAATACTTCTTATTATTAACCTTATTAACTAACTTAAAGTTCATTGTTTTCAATAAATACTAAAGTATCCCCTTTTTTTTAAGTTTTTAAGATTTAAGAAAGAAAGAAATCATAATAATTCTCATTTTTTCTATTATTGTACATATAAGGCATATCTTTTTGTTTTGTATATTAAGCAGAGCAAACATGTTCATACTCTTTATTTACATTCATTGATATCGATTTGTTATAAGTAGAAGCTAGAGAGAATACAATATAATCTGAAAATTATTTATCAGCGATTTTTGCACTTTAATAGTTTTTTACCACGCTTTGAATCACTTTCTCCATTTTTTAAGTTTGCTCATTGATTTATAAGAATGAGAGAAAAAATCTTTATTTTAAATCTACGAATTTTTAAAGTTTTTCTTCCAAATCTTGAGCATCCGGGCGTTAATCATAAGCTAAATTATGGTACTTCCTCCCATGACATGGGGCATCTGTGATTATAAAAATCTATAAGAGACTTGCAGGATCTTTACAAATTTTTAATTTATATGCCATATCAAGAGCACCTTACAAATCCTCAGGGATATCATCACCGCCTTCTATTTTTAAGTTACCGAAGAATTTTTCAATCTCCTCTGGACGTACCGTAAAATTGTGATACTGAATATGATTTGGACCATCTGAAAAATCCTTATAGCAAACTGCAGCCATTCTTATAGCCGCATTTATTTATACTTTTTTCTTAAACTCAGCAATTATAGAACTGATGCTCTTCTTTGAAACTTCAATCCATTTATCCATACTTTTCGTACAGTCTAATATAAATATGATATCAGCTTGTGGCCTTTATTATATTTAGTTTATCATTAATTGAAGTGAATTCTTTTACATAAAAACAGCACATTTTAGTGTTTGAGGTTAACTCACATATTTATTTTTAATTTCATCATATTTGATACAAGGTTTAATAACTTAATCTTCTAAATTCTAAAACTCTCCTATATCTTTTATATCTTCCCAATTTTTATGTGGTTTTTGGCATCTGTGGTGAGGGCAGATTCCTTAAAAATACTTGATACAATATTTATCAAAATTATATTTTTGGGCTTCATATGAATCATCATCAGCACCTAATTTTTCAGGGTTTAATTTATTTATGTTGTACATTTCATAAACTTTCTTTCTTATGTCTGTCCATTTAGTTGTATGCCATAATCCTTCTTATTTCTTATCACAATTTTTATTCTCACAATGTACACAAATACGTTCCAACCATGGGGGATGTAAATATTTGCAATTACAATTATTGCATTTCTTATAACATAAATTGTGCTTATAGATTCCATTTATTGGTTAAGAATCAAATGCTTTATCCAACTCTTCTTAAGAAAAGTGATGTAAGCCACAATATTCTGATTATTAACAAATATTCTGTAAATAGCCTATGCAAACTCCACTAAAACTTCTTGGATGCAATCTTTCACAGTTCTAAATTTGGCATTTCTCAAGTTCATGACATAGATTTTCTATCTCATCACAGAAATTCATTTTATTAAACAAAATACTATTATTCTAAACTACTAAAAAAGATTAACCAGCCAAAGAAAATATATTCTGCTATTTATTACAATTGGAACGGAAAGATAAATACTTAATATCATATGTTTTCAAAAGACTTTCCTAAATACTCTTGTTCTCAAATATAAATTAATTAATAGAATTTGATTTAAACAATAAATAAAAGAAGCCTCTATCAACCAAATTGATTGCAATCGGCTGATTTGACTATGGTAAATCATATACTTCAGTAAGACAGCAAAGAAATTGTTATAGAAATGTTTAAATATCTTTGTGGCAATCATGGTGGATCCTACTATTTCATATATAATATTGATCCTCTTACTTTATGATTTATTATCATCATTTGCAAATTAAAAAACCCTCGATCAATTTAGATGATATGTAGTAGAACCTATTAAATCTATTATAAAATATTATAATATAATTAATATTTTCTAATTATTAATATTTAATTAAAAATATATTACTAAAAATCTAAAAGCAAGCTTTTTTAATTATAATAAGAATGGTGGCAATAGTATCACTATTTCAATCATAATAATTTGCAATATATGCTTGAATTAAAATTTGATAATTACAATATTAAATAATTCCTACTAGATCTTCAAATTTAATACAATATTAATTTAGTTCTCTATTAAGCTTTATTAGGTGTAAAAAATTTTTGATTTATAGAACTTTAAAAATTTTGCTTGAGATAAGATTTAATATTAGAATAAGTTTAAGAAATAAAAAAAATTCCTTATTATAAATGAAGAGATAATTACCAAAATAGACTCTGGTAAAAGTAGATATATATTTAATTATTTGATATATTTCAACTTCTTATGGATTTAAGGTGAATTAAATTAAATAATGATTTCCCTATTTTTTGTTCTAGATTTAGATCAATAATTATGATAAATGTTAATTTAACCTTTCAAATCAATAAAATATATATTAATTTATATATGCTCTTTATATTATAAATTTGATCTTAGTAAATAAAAATGGCTAGAAAGATTAAGCTTGAAGAATTAATTTACAACTTTGAAACTTTCCATATATTTTTTGAATACGTTTTAGAATTAAAAATATATTTTTTTCACTTATCACTAAGGCTCAAACTTAAACTAAATTGAATGAAACAATTAAATTTATTCTAAACTTTAATTAAAGCATGGATTAAATTAGAAGCATTAATATTTAAATAATGTTTTTATAAACTTTACTTGCTTTCCTTTTGTGGGTATAGTTGTGCTCATCTAATACTCTCACATGCTTTTATCAATATGATGATTCCCAGCTTGAAATTGATTATTCAAGGCCGCAATAAAAAACTATAAACCTTAAATCTAACCTAATTGAGAATAATGCAAAAGGGTTTGGATTTTGGTCAAAATACATAGCAATTATGGATTTTGATTCTTTTACTCAATATACTCGACCTTGTGATGAACAATATTCATTTATGGGTTAATGTATTTTTAATGGATTTTTTTTCATGAAAATACAAGATTAAAATCAAGATAATGTAGCAGCTATAATTCTCAATATGAAGGATGAACCAATAAGCCTGACTCATGAAATATACTTGTTTGCAGTAGGTCCAAATGAGTATTAATCTGCTAAATTTAATTTTGATGCCAGTCAATATCAAAATACTTGGTATTATACGTCAATTGTTTATTAAGATATCGATCATAAATTAAGAATGTTTACAAATTTTGAATATTAAGTCTACTCATTCGATTGCCAGATTATGACTGATGAAATAACCATCCTTTTGGGAGGCTATGATTAATAGTTTTATAACAACTAAGTTTTTGATGGATACTAATTACTCTTTTTTAAAGGGTATTTTTCACCAATACAAGAATATGATGAATTTGGATATTCTGATGATTTTTTTTAAGTCTTATTTACGTAATGCCAATTTTAAGAATAGCTCACACACACCAAGATATATGATGAGAATGCAATAATAGATCCAAGTTAATTTCAATCAGATGATTTCTCAACTTTATCTTACCAATATCAAATTGTAAATAATCGATACTTGGTTAAATGTTGGGTTAAATAAGATTACTAAGAGGTACTAATCGTTATAACTTATTAAGGCTTTTCAATATTATTTAAATTCATATGACCGAAAATATTTATAGCTTAGGCAAACATTGTTTCATATTGATTCATTAAAGTACTTCCTCCAAGAATTGCAGGGAGATAGACTTCTCGATTTATATTATGAAGTATTAAATCAAATAATTAGGTCGATTTTGAAAACAATAAAGAAACAATTATCAAAATTTCGTCAGAATTCATAAAAATACCTCTTCTAGTAGATTAGTATAGCGATGAGAACTTAAGACAATACGATACTGTAATTGTACGCAAGGATAATTTATATGAATTAACTTAATAATGGCATTATGTAATCATTGAATATGGGAGGAAGCCTTTAAATGGAGCTATTTTTTAAATACAATTTATTTTTCTGAATGAAGAACATCTTATTTATAATTTAGGAACATTAGGCTATAACACTTAGTTACTTGGTTCAAATATAATACAATATGTACTTAGATAGGATGACAATTATATAAAAAGCAGATCAAAAGTTCGTCGTCTTAAGTTTATCACAGGATATCATGAAGACAATAATTAATCAGAATTGGGTACAGTTATATTTGATTTTAGAATGCCATTCTAGTTGCAATGGTTGCTTTGGACCAATGAACTATCAATGTAAATCTTGTTATATTGAATTCAATTATGAATTAACTTCATTAAATATTTGTGACTGCAAGTATCTGACATCATTTGTTTAAAACCTACAAAAGTGCAAACCTATTGAAGAATTTGAATACCTATAAATTTCTTAGGAAAAATCACAGAATTTGTGCAATTTTGGGTATTTCTAAGTAAAGCATAAAAATGAAATATTTTGCATTTAGTGGTATGATGTATATTAAATTATTAGTCCAGAATATAAAAAAGAGAGATTGCTATGTGGCGATTGCTATCATTATTCGACCACATGGTATCTGAAGCCAGTTTGTACATTTGATTACATCTAATAATCAGAAGAATTGCCTTTTATTAAAATTGTTAGATAAAATATTCATAAAGATGTTTATTATTTAGACGATTTAATTTAACTACAGCTTCTTTAAGGAGCTGCTGATTTTTGTGATGACCATTAAGATGATTGCCAAGCCAGTCAAAATTATCATCTAGGCTAGTAAATCAGAATGAAATGCAAAATAAATCATTTTTTTTAAAATAATTAATGTTAGATCTGTGATCCATATTGTATTGATTGTTAATCTAAAAATATTTGCCTTAATTGTATCGAGACTCATTACTTCAATGCTTAATCATAGAAATGTGAATTCTGCCCTTAAGAATGCTTAACTTGCAAAAGAGATCATAATACTGAAACTGGGTATCGATGCTTGACATGTTATGAGTATGAATTAATTATTGATATTTTCAAGGTTTTATGCACTGACCTAGGATGGGAAATGTTAAAAATGCGGATTTGATTGTGAGTATTGTAGAGAAGATTAGAATATTATAACATAATAATATTTCATGAGATGCTTAAAATGTAGGGATGAAAAAGTAATGGCCATCAGATTTGATGGTATTAACTGTAGGGTAATTGTCATTTAAAATTGTTAATATGTAATGCTTGTTTCCAGGGCCAATATTTGGGCTTATTCTACCTTTGATTATAATTTTGAACCAAAAAATGATATTGATGATGAATTCCCTATTTGTGGATAATGTGAAAACGGTTATGGATATAATTTTTATTATGAACAATGTGAACCTAGGTTTTACGATACAAATTGTGTTTAGTCTTATTTTACTCAACTACTTTATAATGGTGCTATCTACGATTATTAATAAATTTGTTTGATTAATAATTATTATAGTGGTCCTGCCACTTAGGGAGACGATTGCTCATAATAAATTGCGAATTGTAGACTTTGTTATAATCCATCATAATCAATGCCTTCTTTTTTTTGTATTGAATGTAAATAAGGATATTACTCAAATCATTCTACTGGATTATGCTCTGTGTGTTTAGAATCTTTGAATTGCAACACTTGTTACTATTCTATCAAGGAATTTAATGATTAATGGAAAGTCAACCTTTAAACTTTCCATTAATTTTTGAAATAATAATACAATTCAAAATATTTTGTATTTAAATCATTCTATCCTATTAGTTTACCAAGGATGAGAGCAATAATCCTTAAGATTATTAATTAATATGTACTTCATGTAAGGCTGGCTTTAAGTTGTTGGATGGAAAATGCATTAAGTATTGTGATTCAAACTGTCAAAACTGTTAATACTCAGATGGATAATATTATTGTTATTAATGTGGGAGTAATAATTACCACCATTTTTTGAGTTTAATTCAATAAAAATGTTCAGATTGTCCTAGTTATTGTGAATTTTGTAGAGAAAGATCGTCAGATGAAATGCTGGCATTAAATTCTAATTTTGTTTAAAATTAAAAGAATTAAATCTATTCTTATTAATGCCTTAAGGCCTACTCATTTAATCAAAATCTAAATTATGATTAGGAATTCGGATAATTTATCCCTTGTTAAAATTAAATTGGTTGCGAGAATGTTATTAATTTTGAAATGAATCTATACTGTGCTGATGATGATTACTATAGAGCATTATCTTTAATTAGTGATTAGAATTAATAAATTCAATTCAAAATGAAGAACATTCGGTTTGATTCCTTGCTATAATCTAGCTCCCAAAAATCTAGTTTTGATGATGTAAAGTATATCCATTATTTTAGCTTGAAATAGATTCAAAATTTGACATCATGAATAAGAAATTTATTAGAAAAATTAGAATTTATATCACATCCAATCAAGAATAGACTTGTTCAGTTAATTAAATAAGTTATATCTCTTAAAAGTTTTCCAAGAACGTATTTAGTCTAATGTAAATATTTTCTTATAAAAAGTGATGTTTAATTAATAATTTCTTCTAAATTAGAATAGCCTCTAAAAATCAAAGTTTATCATGAGTTGCACTTTTTGGATTTTTCATTTTTAAGATTTGAAAATATTGAATTTGAAATTGAATAATCTACAAATTTAAAATTAATTAGTGTTGCAGGATTTTAACCAATTAATTTAGAAATGGAAAAAATAGATTTTTAACCTTCTGTGAAGAAATAACCATCCTTTCTTATATTTCAAGGCAAGCAAATTTCTTAAATATATTTTAATGAAATTCATATTTAAGACTTAATATTTGAGAATGAAAATATAACAAGCATCTTTCAGCTATCATTCTTATCATCCAATGCATTAATTTATATTAAGAAATTTGAAATCTTGAATTGCAATTTTCATAGAGTAAATGTGTTTGAATTCTTATCAAATTAAACAATTTCTATATAATTTGATCAAATAAAAATATAAGCCAATTTAAATATTAGTTCATTATTAACATCAAAAATCAAAGACATAAACCTCTTAAACATTTCAAACTTTTTAATTTCTGGTTAAATGTAAAATTCAGAGCCTTTCATAAGTTTTAACAATACAGAAATCGCTTAAGTTGAAAATCTAACAGTAAGTGATATGACCCTTATAGATTCCATTTTTATGTAATTTGAGAAGTATGTCTTAATCAATAATATAAATATTAATTAATGCAAAACTGTAGGAATTGTTTACATTATCAATAACTTTATGCCTAAAGAAATGAGTAATCAAACGCATTTAAATTACTTTATGAATCAAATTAAAATACAAAATTTGAATTCAAATTATCTCTCATAAATAATATACTTGTAACCGTTTCACTCTGCTTTATCTTCAGTAGATATAAAGAATATTCTACTTTCAAATATCACTTTAAATAATCAAAATAATTTTTAGATTGATTAATTTGATTCCTCTGTCATTCATATCGAATTGCAAATTGTGAGCATTTAATATTGTACAATAGAAAGAGGCTATGGATTCATTTAATTTTTGTTAAAAAACATTTAAATATTAGAAATAATAGAGTTGCAAGCACAATAATTGAAAAGACATTAATTGCATTAATTTTATGATTGTTCTGATTTTAACCCTAGTCACTATAAAAGCATTATGAAATTATTAGATGTACAAAGCATTTATTTTGAACACTTTTATATCATTGACTTTAATGTGATAAACTCTGCCCTAATTGTATTTTAAAGTTATTCTTAATTATTGACTGAATCTAAATATTACTTAGCAAACTTCATAATCAAAGAAAATATTATTATTGTATCTAAATCTTAAGAAAGTGCCTCACTAATATATCTTGATAGCAAATTATAGACTTAAGTCACTCTTATTAACATAGAGATTACAAGAAATTAATTGCATAACTATGGATAAAACTTATTCATATTTTCAGCCGTAGGAGTTTTAATAAATTGTCCTTCTGGAGACATTAAAATGGAATCAAACATATTCAATTCAAACTTTGCAACTAACTCAACAGACACTATTGCATACATCTTTGCAAAATCCATCGTCATGAATAAGATTCAATTCTTCAATAATTCAATTTATAACATAGATTTACTGTTAAAAAATATTATTCTTAGTTTCCCTAGAGATGACATTGTCAGGCTTAGTAATTTAAAGAATATCTTTCCATTAATAAGTGAGGTAGGAAATTCATATCTTTAAGCTGAAACAGTAATTGTTTAAAATTGCTAAGTTGAAAATTCATCAGGAAAGAGCGGAGTGGGATTTTCCATAAATGCACTCATTATAAAAATCATACATGTAGATTTTAAAAATTTAAAAACTCAATTCAAAAATAATGAAGAGCATGGAGCTTGTATTTTTATTGACATCCCATCTCAGAGCTCTTAGATTTTTCTTTAACACATTAGTGCCTAAAACATAATTTCCAAGGATTATGGAGGCTTTCTCTATATAAAATCAGATCAAGATTATTTGAATCTTACTCTTAAAAATCTCACTTTATAAAGATGTGCATCTTCTAAAGGAACAGTTCTGTACGCATCTTTTTAAAAATCTTCATTATCAAATAAATTGAACATTCTAGATGTCAACATAATAGATTAATTCAGTGCCTTATATGATTACTTTTAATAGATGGTTATCAATCCAACTGTCTAAATTAATCTATATAATAGAACTTCGTTTTACGCTGAAAATTCTGTTATGAACTTTTCAAATATAAACTTATCAAATGTGCATGGAGAATCATTACTTTATTGCATTGATTAAGGAAATATCATCTTGAATTAAATTAGTATCACTAATGGTACGATGCCAAAATTAAGTCTAATATACATACAACCTAGAAATGGTACCTATAATAAATATATAATATAGATTTGGAAACTATGATAAATATCAAAGCATTGCAAGTTAAGAATTTGTTATAATATAACTTCTAAGGTGAGGGATGTTAAATACCTAATTAGGTGAAATCTAAAAAAATTTAAAATATGTAATGTTAATTTGAGCTTCCAAATAATAATTTTTAAAGGGATATTGATATAATTAGTAGCTAAGTTATGGATTGTTTATATAATCAATATCTTTATTCCTATACAATTTAGTAGCAAGCCATTGTAACAATAACTTAGATAAAAGACTCCGATATTATCATGTTTTTGGACATAAGTTTCATCAACAACGATAATGCTCTATCGAAAAGTGGTGTTGTGTTTTTGGAATTGAATAAGTAAAAATACAATACTTATTAAATTTCAATTAAAAATGTGAATATAAGAGATAATTAATGCGGTTAAGTAGGTTGCATATATCTAAACTCCGATATTTATAATGAAAAGTCGTCCTCATTATTTAATCAAAAAAAAAGAATCTTATAAAAAACTAAAGAATAGATATTAGCACAACTTAAACATGATATAGTCATTGTTCATTATAAATGTTTGGGAAATTCTGCAGAATTCGGAACATGTTTATTTTCAAATTAAACCAATATTCTTATATAAAATTCAATTCTATAAAATAATTAAGCAAATTAAGTTGGAGGAACTATTTATTTTATTGGACTAGAATCTAGTTTATTTGTATTGGATTCTCAAATCTAAAAAAATTAGGCATAAATTGCTGGTGCAATCTATTATGACAATAGTATAAGTTAGGAGATTCGAACATTCGAGACTAGTTTTTCAGAAAATCATGCATCTTTCTTTGGAAATGATCTTGTTTAAGCTCCAGAACATTTATCAATTACATTAAATAACTATCGAAGCATTTTTAACTCTTATGCAATTTATAAAAATAATGACTCATTGTATGAATAATTAGCTAATTCGAATACTGAGAATTAAGTAATTTTTTTACCTAGTGGTACTCCAATTCAGAATTATCAATAATTTAACTAGGATTCCTAGGAATTATAATCGTTGGACTTAACCTTTAGGATTGTTGCTTTAGACAACGATTATTCTAAATAATTCAACTTGACCAATTCAAAGTGTGTCATAAAAACTAGGTTGTTTGATTTGGAAAAATAAGAATTCAAAGATGTTTAAAATCAAACATTCATATCTCAAAATTCTGTCTATTTTAATACAACCACAAATGATTATAATCTAGATGATTTGATTATTCTATTTGACAGTGATAATACAAATAAATAATACTTATAATTAGTAATAACTTGCGATAGCATAAAAATAAAACAATATGATGAAAACAATCTCATTATCAAATCATTCCACGCTAATTACAAATTATTCGTCAATATTAACACTTATAAATGTAGAGTAGGAGAAATCAAGTCTTTAACAGATATGTCATGCCATGAGTGTGCTTCAGAGTTAGACCAATATTCACTAAAACTTAATTCGAATAAGTGTAACATAAGGGACGAGCAAACTACCTTAAATGTCACTTCATTCAAATTAAATCTAAGAAAGGTATCAAATTTATTCTATTCAATCTAGGGGTTTTGGAGACCATACTTTGATAACAATTAAATTGAAGAATGTTATAACTTAAAAGAGAATTGCATTGGATAGTGGGATTACGGAGATAGTTCATGCTACGTAGGTCACATCGGAGCATTGTGCGAGTAGTGTGATATCTAAAACACAAGAGGACAGGGAAAATTCTCAAATGCTTAACAATATACTTGTGGATCTTGTGATGTAATTAGATTTAATTTGCTCTAAATTGTGGGGTTCAGTACTTGGTAAATTTTTGATCATATTTAAGGACATTAATAACCATTGTTCTTAGTGTTAAAGGGGCAATAACAAATCAATATTATTTCCTAGAATCTCCTTACTTAATCAAGATCTTTACCAATTATTTATAGATCATAAGTTCCTTAACTTCATTCAAATTAAATTTGCCAGTCAGCTATTTCTATTTTTTAAATGGAGTTGGAAGTCCAATACAAAGGATTTCCCATTCTATGGATTGCTATCTAAGTATTAAAATACAATATTCTATAGTTAATCTATCCTATTTGGATATTCATTATATTAGATTAATTTGGTAATTAATACTTCCATGCATTTACTTCTTAATCCTAGCTTTATTTTATTCTATCCTCATATATCTAAATCAAATTAAATATAGAGGGCCTATCGTAATGACGGCTATAATTTATATGTACATTTACTTTTAGCCCAGCTTAATTGGATCGCTGATTGCTTTAGTATCAATTCGCTAAATTTCAGGGGTCTCCTGGATCTAAGCCAATGTTGCATATAAATTTGATACGCTTGTGCACAAAAGATGGGTCCTAACATTCTGCACTCCGTTCCTCTCTTTATTTGGTATTATAATACCTTTGGGATTATTATTTGGAATGTACAATTAAAGACATAAGCTCATTTACAAAAGAGGTAAAAGCTTATTTGGATATCTTTATTATGAGTACAAACCATAGGCCTATTTCTGGGAGATAATTAAGATTATAACAAAAGAATTAGTTATTTTATTTCTGATCTTTTATGAAGACTCAATAATTTTAAAAGGTTCCCTTATCTATTTTATTCTTTTATTTTATTAATAATTAAACCTTAAATACTAACCTTTTAAGTCTTACAGATTGAATCTGCTGGATTATTAATCTACCTTGATTTGTGGAGCATCGATCATTTTGGGAATAGGACTTAATATGGAATATGAATTTAAAAGCATTTCCAACATATACTTTTTTGTCTTGTTTATTACCAATATATTTATAATCGCCAAATTATTGCTCTGCATCATAAATTCGTATGTTAATGAAATGGAGGACAAAATTGATGTAATTAAGAAAAAGATTCTATAACTATTACCTAATTCATTAAGGATGAGCCAGTAATGTCAAAGAATATTGCAGCTCAATGTTGAAAGAAGGAAAAGGGTAATAAATAACTTTAAAAGAATGAAATCTGCTTATAAGCAATTTTAACAAAAATCTAAACAGTCCTCCAATCAATAACTGTTTAATACTATCTCAATTTAGTAAATAACCTAAAGAACAACGTAATTACTATCATAAATTAATTTAGAAGTCAATTTACTGAAAGGGATCAAGGCACTAGCTAAAATGTACTTTTACCTAATAATAATAGAAAGGAGGGTCTTGAATTAGAAGTTTGAATTGTATATTATAATAATAAAATTATATGATTAACAAATTTGAATAGATTTGAAAAAATACATTTTTCTAGGAAATTTTTTATAATATAAGGAAAGAAATGGTTTTTTGTAATAGTAAATTTAAATTAATTATATATTACATACAATTACTTTTCAATATCAAAATGCCTTATGCATCCCGAACAATAATCTTCGATGGATATATACTAATTAATTTAATTAAATAAGAATTCAATTTCTTTTTAATAATAGTTAGTATAGGGAAAAATTGAGAAAAAGATGTCTTAAATGGATCTAACTAATTAATGACTTTTTATTGATGATGAAGTGTAGTAAAACTGTTTAAATGATATTTGGAATAATATAAATTGATTAAAAACAATTAAATATCTATTTAAAAATAAAAGGTTTAATTTCAGTATATAAATATTAAAAGGTCTTTAATATCTTCATCTCATGTGTATTAAAAAATTTAAATTTCATTCTGAAAATCTCTATTTTGCATTTATTATAAAAATTAATATGATAAATTTTTCGAAAGGCGATCGAAAGATATGAAATGGGTTAATTTTTATCCTAACATACTTACAACGAAGCTAAAAGAATCATATTGACACCTACATTATTTTCTACCTAAATTTTTTAAAAAGATACGATCTTTACTTATTGCTTGAAACAATTTATATATTATATTTCATTTCAAATTTTAATATAAAAACTAATCCTGATTTTTTATTATAATATTTAAATCTGAACTGAGTATTATACTTGGCACTATCCGTAATTAATTTAGATGAAAATAGTTTATAATTCTATAATTTCTCTTTAATTTATTGAATTGCATGATAAATTTAATAACTTTAAGCATTTTTATATATATTTTTCAACAATAATTAATTTAACTTCTTTATTGATAATAACCCTTGGTTAAATTTTGTAGGATGATTAAAAATTTTTTTATAAATAAAGCATTAATTTTATTTTTGATATTTCATTAGGGTTTGTGATTTTCTATATTGTTATATTAAAAATTTCATAAATATCTTTTGAGTAGATGAATATTTTAAAAAGCCTAGTTTTATTGCATCTCATAACAAAATGCTAGTTTGAAACCCTTGTAATATTAAAATTCTTTTAGCAAGTCATCACTTTAGGGTAAGACATTTGGATATCCTTATTTAGATTGGGTTTAGAACTATCTATCATCTCAAGCTGTACATAAACATTATTGCTGGTTTCAAGTTTGATTTCTTGGTAGTGTTACAATTGCTTTAGCAATAAGCTGTTTTCATAGTATATAATTATTTGTTTTCCAACTCACGATTATAAACTATAGAATAAAATTTTTGTTTTGTGAGGTTCATTAGTCGAGAATATATTGATAGAATTGACTAGTGGGATTTAAGTCTTTTTAAAGTTTATGTAGATAATATTTATTCCTCGTAAAGGGAC